>RJWJ010045751.1:0-11633 GCA_004363605.1 Indri indri
CTGAACCCAATTTCCTGTCCTGTTCGGTGTGTGGAAGACACTGAGTATCCAACAACTCGACCTTGTCAGTCACCAAAGCATGTTGACAGTCATCCAAGAGCAAGCCGGCCCTCAGCGTGAGCTGAGATTTCCGCTATGGTCATTTCGTGGGCACAGATTTGCAGGTGTATGTCTTTTCATCAATGGCTGCATGAATTGAATCATATTTTAATCTTGTCTGAGCTCTGAGCCATGTAACAAGACCCTGTCTGTAGTCCTAGGGATCTTGAGAAAACGCACAGGGGGGTTCCAGAAGGTTTGGGGAGGATGTAAGATTCCACTCACTAAGGAGCCCTGTGTGGCGCTGATGCTGCTGTTTGCAGATCTCATTTTGAGTGGTGGGGTTGTGGGAGATCCTTGAAAAATCATATTCAAAATCCCCTAAATGGTACTACAATCGCCCCTTAATTTTCGTAAACCGAAATGTCTCTCGTCTTGTTTGTAACGTAGATTGACTGAGTGCCGTGCGCGAAGTACTAAGTGCTGTGTGTTATACTGGGAATGGCAATTTTCCCCCAGATTCGACTCATGCATTCTTTTCATTTGGATATCGTGTGCCAAAACTCACCCTTCCTTCTCCCTGGCAAGTCTCAGGGAGCTGAATGCTAATGGCTGTTTAGCTACCTGGTGGCTCTTTCGAAAGGCCAAGTGTCTCTGGAAATGATTTTGACTGTGTCTCAGCCTCCCCTGCTGCCAAGCACCACCAGGGACTTTGGGGAGGACGGCAAAGGGAGGCTGGGGGTGCCAGCCCTCCCACCCACGGGCCCAGAACCAGTTCCTTTCTTAGGTTCTTTTACAGGGAACTTGGAACTACTCACTCATCTTGATGCATGAGGCCTGCTGTCATGCACTACAGCTATTTTCAAAAACTAAACTGTTTCTGGTGATCTTGTATGTGCCACAGAATGTAAAAGTAGTCATTTTTTTTTTAAAGTGCCTGAAAAAGTCCAGTAATTATTGTTCCAAACAAGCCTCACTTTCTCCTGTTTAGACTGAGAAACCTGGAAAAAAAAATGCCTTCTGCCTTCTCCAATGAAAGGCCTTTTAGTGTGCTGTGTTTGCCTGGTTGGCTCTGGGTCACTTGGGGTTAGAGGGTCCCCGCTGCTACCCCCAGCAGAGTCACCACTGTCTCCAAAGCAGCAGCAGCTTCTGGGGGGAGAGCATGTCTATATTCACAGGGCTCTGCTTTTTACGGTTTGAGAGAGGTGGTGGGGAGGTGGAATTTTTTTTTAATATCTAAACAGTAAATGAAGTATTACTGTAATCTCTTTACTGAGCTCATGGAAAAACTCAAGTCATTGAATGTTAGTTTTATAAATGAGGCAAGTGAGGTCCAGTGAGATTACTTGACTTGCCCCAGAGCCCCTATATCTTGCTAGAGGAAGAGCTGGAACTAGAAGGCCGGGCTCCCAGCCTCTTACCTAGCAAGGTGTCTGTCCTGGAAATCATAATGCAGCCAGATTCCACTGGTCTCAGGGGAAACTTCTGAGAGTTAGCCTGAGCTCGGATCCCTCTGGGTGCTTCCCATAATCCTATGCCAAGAAGTCAGGTTGAAACAGAAACGTTTTGCTTTCACTTAATGAAATAATTGTCTCTATAGTTGCTCAAAACTGTTATGTCTTTTCATTGACCTCTACTATTTGGAACAATTACTGGGAAGAGCTAATAATAATAATAGCAATGAATGTTTTATGGCCATTTTACTTGAATTGTATCATGTGATCTACCTTAATATCCCATGAGGGAGATTTTATCATCTCTATGAGGATAAATTACTAGCTCAGGGCCACATAGCTAGTAAGTAGCAGGGCTGGTATTTGAACCCAGGTCACCTGCCTCCAGAGCCTGTACTCAACCTTTGCTATGCCAATGCCATTGCTCAGGAGAGGCTGGCATCGACCTAGTGGACACTGCCTGGGGCATCCAAGCTATACGTCTAATATACCAAGCAAAGTCGCCAAAGGCTGCTTCCTTCCCTCTGGGTGCGTACCCTTCCCAGAAACTGTCTTTCATTTCTTACCACCGCAATTTTACAAAGAAGTTATTGGGACTGCAGCTCATACTCAGATGCCAATCCGTAGGGGCCACTGTGGTTTGGACCTTCACCAGCCAAGCCAGCCTTCCCAGCTCCTGATCTTAGCATCCATCCACCTTGACCCACTGAGTGGGCTCATTGCCAGGGATGCCTCTCTCTTTGCAGGGTCATGGGCTGCATACACTGAGCAGATAGGAGCGGTGTTTATGTGGAAATTCCCAGTTCTTCCTACCATGTTCTCTGGATTTTCTCCCTTGAGGCTCCAGGAAAAAAAATGATAATAAACATCACAAAGAGGAAAATGATTCATGGACAAAGTGGAGCTAGCTCCCGGGAGCCCAAACCCAGAACTCACCCAGCGTGAGCAGCATTCTCCTTTCGCAAATGATTGTTTTGGGGAAAATCCACTTATTCCAGACCAAAGTCTGTGCTCGACAGGCCTCACCGGTGAGCGGTATGAGCCACATCTGGACAGAGACAGGACAAAGGAGACATTTTCCCCAAGGGGCAGAGGTCCCCAGCACTGGGACTGGCCCCCACGCATAGCCAGGGGAGTAGATCCCACCTCTCCCTTCTGGGGAGGTGGGGTAGGGGAGGTGGCAGGGAGGCCATCAGGGAAGGACCTGGCTCTCCCCAGGATCAAAGCCACCCTGGAACATCCCCTTGTCGTCAATGCAAAAGATACAGGCGCGGATTAGAATGCTCCAGGAGACTTTCTACGGCCTTGCAGTTTTTGGTTTCCCGAGTGCCAACCATATGCTGGGACCCACTCACTGGTACAGTCCAGCCTGGACTCTCTGGATCTCCCTGGGCCTCTCTGTCCTTTCCTGGCTCCTTCTCAGCCTGCCCCTCAACCATTCCCACCTCTCCAGGTGGCTGTCCCTGGGTTCTGGCCACCCTCTCCTTTTCTTCCCCTTCCTCCTCCTCCTCCTCTCTTCCACCGCATGCTCCTGAGGGATCTGACCTAATCCCTGGCTTTAGCTCCCTCCTGTCCATCTCCTCCTGGAAATGCAGGTGGCTTGCCATGCGCGCTGTGAACACAGGTGGAGTCACTGTCCTGCACATGCAAATGCGCACCTTCGCCAGGGTGCCCCAGGCATGGGGTCCTTCCAGCTATGAGCCTCGAGGTTACCTCGGACTCCTCCCTCTCCCGGCCCTCCCTGCCCCAGGGGTTTCCAAGTCCAGCCAATGCTCCTGATAAACCTCCCTTACCCCATCCCCTCCTCTCCACTCGCCCACCATTCCCCGCCAGCCCTCCAGTGCCACACCCTCCTCCAGCGCCCAAGCTGCTTTGCTCCATGCCTCTCCCTGCTCCCGTCCCCTCCCTCTCAGCAACCCTCCCTCCCAAGGCTTTCACCCCTCCTTCCCACTTTCTTTCTATCAGAGTTCAACGTCTCCAAGCCTCTCCTGACTTTGTCTTTCCGTGGCTTCCATCATCCTAACTGCCCCCTTCTGTTCTCAGATAAGCTTCTGGACAGGACTGTCTATAAGCTGCTCCTCTCTCCATCAAACCACCATAGCCTGGTTGGGCCACCCTTCTCTCCACAGCCAAGTCCCCAGTGACCTGTTTCCAGCACAGTGGACAGTACATGGATCTGTCCTGTGCGCAGTGTTCCTCGCTGTCAGCACTGTCCGCCTTCTAAGCTCCTCTCCCCCGCTACGGTCCCACACTCCCCGCTTCCTCCTGCTCTTCTGTGGCTGAAGAATGACTCCAGGTGTGAATCTCCCTTCTGGACCCCTTGCTCACGCCAGCTTAGATCTCACGGGATGCTCCACCTAGATGAATCGCAAGCGTCTCAGACTCAGTGTGTCTGAAACCACTTGTCCGCTCCCTGCGAGCCTGCACCCCTCTGCGTCCCTCATTCTAACAGCAGCACCACCCTGCCACCATGCCCATGCCACAGACACCTCCATCATCCCTGACTCTCCCCTCTCCCCCACTCTGCACAGCCTCCGAGTTCTAGCGAGTGCATTGCCTCCTAGGTGCCCTTCAGATCTGCCCACCCCTCTCCATCTCTGCCTCTGCCACCATGATTCAAACTCTCACACCGTCCCTTCCTGATCACCTGATCTTCCTGCCTCCTTAAGTCTGCTCATGACACTGACCATGTCATCCGTAGGACTCTCGGCCGGGGTCTGGCCCTGCTACACTCTGCCCCTCCTCTTCCACCCTTGACTCCAACTCCCCGTGCTTCAGACAACAGGGCAACTCGAGTCCCTGAACGCATGCCTCATCTCGCCTTGCTAACTTCTTCTCCTCCTTCAGGCCTAAGAGCAGGTGTCCCCTCCTGTCGGGGCAGGTGCCTCCTCTGGGCCCCCAAGGCACCAGCTGCCCCTCTCCGTGGCACATTGTTGGATGGTCTGTGGATCTCCCTGACTGTGAGCTTTTTTGGAAAGGGCCTGGGTCTCATCCACTCTTCCATCTTTGTGTCCTCAGGGCTAGCAGTGCCAGGTAACTGGTGGGTGATTAACAAGTGCTTGGGTGACTACTACCGCCCTACCTACGGTGTGACTAGCTGTCTGCTCGCTCTGAGCTCCTCCAGGGCAGGGATCTTGCCTTTTCCATCTCTTTGCAGCGTCTACCGGGCAGGTGGCCTGAGCAGGCATTTACCGAAGGGAACAAGTGAGCACCGAGGCGAGGACCCCACCCTCCCCCTGTCTCCAAGAGCAGCCTAGAGCAAAACCTGCCCCACATGTTCTGGCTTCTGTCACTCACCAGATTTACTCCTCATCTATCTTTCAGCGAGCATGACTGGTGGTGGGGCGCTGGGGTGGGGGGACAAGTCCGCTGGGCCAGGTGTCCTGGGGATGGCACTGCATCCCCACCTCGGGGGCTCAGGGCGCGCAGGACCCGAGCAGGAGTGAAGTTGGAGGCCAGGGTCGGAGACAGCTGCCCCCGCCCCGCCCGTGGAGGGACCCGCGCCCGCCCGGGCGCCGGCGAGGGAGGGAGGGAGGGAGGGTGCGCGGAGGCCGGCGGCCCGCGGGCCGGAGGCGAGCGCGGCTCGGCGGGGAGCGGGGCTGGGAGGCGCCAGGCGCCCACGCTCCCGCCCTCGCCGCTCCCCGCCCTTCCCTTACTTAACGTGGCCGGCGGCGGAGGCGCCCGCACTTCCCAGCCTCGCCGCCGCTGACCTCGCTCCATGGCGCTCCTCGTGCGGCTGCTGGCTGTCGCCCTGGCGCTGGCCCTGGGCCCCGCCGCGACCCTGGCGGGCCCCGCCAAGTCGCCGTACCAGCTGGTGCTGCAGCACAGCCGGCTCCGGGGCCGCCAGCACGGGTAAGCCGAGCCGCCCCGCCGGGACGGCGGAGGGACGGTCCGGGCCCCTGGCGCTCGCTGCGGGGGGGCTTCCGAGCGGGCTGGGGGCGCAGGGGACAAAGATCCAACAAACAGCAGGCAGCGCGCGGCTCCGAGACCAGCCCTGCACGCGGCGGAGAGGGAAGGTGGGGACCGTGGAGGGAAAGCCAGCGGGGCGCTTTGTAGAGGAGGAAAATGGGGGAGCTGACCAGCGACCCCACTCAGGCCAAGAGCGTGGGACTGACCTGCGCTTTCAGCCTCTCCTCCCAGCCCACGGGAAGGAGGAGTTGGC
Organism: Indri indri; assembly: GCA_004363605.1. NCBI lineage: Eukaryota > Metazoa > Chordata > Mammalia > Primates > Indriidae > Indri > Indri indri. The sequence goes on from RJWJ010045751.1 coordinate 5,656, forward strand.
AGCTGTCTGCCCACAATCACCGTGGGAAGGTGCCCAGGGCAAGGTGGAAGCCCACCCGGCAGTTCGCAGCCAGGTCCCTGGCCAGCGACTTCAGCCTGGGGGCCACACAAGGTGGCAGCATCCAAGGCGCCCCAGGTCCCTGTGCACCTGGCCATGCCCTGCACCCACACTACCCTGACACAGCAAAGGCAGTGTGGCACCTCCTCCCCTGCCAGTGAAAAGTGGGAGAAGTCACTGGGCCTCATGCACATTGTACAGATGGGGAAACTGAGTCCTGAGAGATCAGGCCACTTTCCTGCAGTCCTACAGTGTGCACTGGAGCCAGAATTGGAGCCATGTTAAAGCCATAGCTGAGTTTGTAAATATGGGACGTCATCATTCCAAGTATTCCTTTGAGACACTGAAGATGGGTTGGCTCTAAGAGACAACCCAGGCCGATGGTGTCACCTGGTGAAGACCCTAGCGCAGACCCAGGCAGAGATTTCTACACCCCAAACCAGGCCACGCCTGCTTCGCACACGGGCAGGCTTCGCTGCAGCTTCCAGCCGAGATGCACCACCTCCTTTTTCACAACTGGGTAAAACCGTATGTGAGTTAAGTCATGTTATGGCTCCTCAGAGGAAGGCCGGATGCCTCTGGGGTCTGGCATTCACACCCCCAGGCCTTGCCCGCACCTCCAAAGGACTGGACCTATCTGTACTCTCATAAAAACTCATTGTGGGGGTGACAGAGTTGACTTCACGCCCCGACAAAGTCCTGGCCCTCCACGCCCAGGAGTGCTCTGGGTGTGGGCACAGGCTGCCTCTCCTGGGGAGCAGTCGCCCTTGTTTGCTCCACCTGCGGTTTTTGTGGTCTAACTTGGCCTTTCAGGTGTTTAGGGCTTCAGGGAGGAGGGGCTGCGGGGAACAAGTCAGGCACCCTGCAGAGCGAGGTCAAGCCAGGCTGGGCCCCAGCCAGGACACCCTCCTGGAACAAGGAGAGCACAGGCAGATCCCGGGGTCGCTGCGGAAGTGGGAGAACCCCTCTGACTTAGGCCGTGTGCACCAGAGGGCAAGGGGCAGGTGGGAAAGACAAGCGGGATAGGCCTCAAAGCCAAGATGTGAGCCACCCGCATTTTTACCGTCGCTGTCCACCCCACCCTTGGTCCCTCTGCCTCTCTGGTGAATGAACCATGTTGTGTTTTCGGTGCCACAATCTGCCTGGGAGGTTTCTCTTTCTTCTGTTTCTTATCTACTAAGTCAGGAGAAGATCCCTATAGCATGCCCTGTGACACTGTCACCCGTAAGGGCAGCTGCGGGCAGAGCCACAGTGAAGGGTCCCCCGAGGTATAGAGCGCCTTTCCACCAAGAACCGTCGTTTTAGCAAACCTCTCCTTCCCTTCAGAGCCCAGAAGAGACACTGACCAACTGGAAAATAGGGCTTGTTTTTTTTTTAAATGCAGATGCTCTTCATTAGGAGTTTCAGATATTAGATCGACTTCCCCACCATAGCCCTGCAGGCTGATCCTCTGATTAACTTCGCGCAGTGCAGTTGGAAAGGCCTAGAGTAATTCGTGGTGGGCGGAATGATCTGAGAAGTCACAGGAGTATCCCCCGCTAATAAAATCTGGATGCCCAGGCACAGGAACCATGACAAAGTGGTTGCAGGCACAGTGGCACTAACTCCGAACTAACCGTCCCTGAAAATACCGCGGGGCCGCCTGGCCTTGCACACACGGGCGTGGCCTCCTGTGCAAATGGATAACTGTGTTCGAGCTCCAGCCCTTCATTCAAAGCGAGAGCTGTTTTTGCTGTTTTAAGGAAACACAGTGGGCTTCAAGCTGTGGTGGAGAAATGCTGTGTCTTGGTGTGTAGCGCTCTATCCCCATCACCACTTGTGCTTTCATCTTCACCAGGCTACAGTCAGGTCTGTTGTTCATGTTCCCATTTTACAGATGGTGAAACATCAGCTTAGTGATTTAGTCCAAACACAGAAAGCTGTTGAGAGACAGTTACTATGACACTGTCTCTTGACTGTGTTGCTATAGGGAAGGGGAAAAATATTACTGAAAAAGAAGTAAAAATGTGATCGCATTTCCAAATATCAACAACCAAAGACTGGACTGAATTCCCTGAAGCACTTGAATTTTAAATCCAAGTTGAACAGCAACACTGTTATGCTTGAGGCAGAGGGCCCAGAAATGGCTTGCTCATTTCAATTAAGCTTCAGCATAAATCTCCTATGTACACAGCCCACCCACACCCCGCCGATGTGAGAGGGGGAGGGTCCCAGCCACCCCCAGCCTCTGCTCCGGTTGCAAGGGCAGCAGCAGTGGAAACACTCTGCAGAGGAATGTTGGAGCCACATTCGCAAGAGACTCGCTGAAGAGTCGCCAAACGCCTACGGAAAGTTGCAGGGAATTCATCGACAGTAATTGTTTCCTGCTCGGGCAGATAGAAGAACTTCTGGGATTGTACAACAATAAATAAAACCTAGGGCTGGAGGATGGCCAGCAGGGCCTCCTCGGGGTTATTTGGGGACTGTCTAACCTGTGAAACCTAGGCAAAAACAGAGAAGCCAGGTGTTTAGAAATCTGGGGGCTGCAGTCATTGGATCAGACCCGGCCAGGACTAGGGAGGCAGGGACCCCCCCTCTGCTGGCCCGGGGGTCTCCTCTCCAGACTTCGCTTCTCTCGCCCCCAGGTTCTTGCACTGATTCACTGATGCCCATGCGCCCCCTCGGCCTACTCCCCTTTGCCTGTTGAAAACAAAACTGGACAAGAGGTGACAGTCGTATGATCGAAGCGACGGGGCAGAGAGGAAAGGGTGGGAATGAAGTCCCAGCCAGTAGCCTGACTGCAGCTAAATGGAGGGGGTGGTCGCAGCTCTCACTGTAATATCAGTGTGATGCCCTGCACGTCAAATGAGGTCTGTGGGTCACATCACTAATGTGACAGGAGAATTGACCTTAAAGGAATACTCCACCCTTTGGATGATACCCGAAGTTCTCTGAGGCCTCAGTTTCTGTTTTCTTGGCTTTCCCCTGACCTGTGATTCAGTCAAGTGAGCTGCCTGCCTCCCGCTTGGGAAGCCTGGCCCTCCCGACTATCACCACACAGCCACTGCAGTCTCCTTTCCCCGGGGGCTCCCAGGGAAGGTCCTGCCATCACCTGGCCTGAGCATGGTTCCGGTCAGTACTCCATACGCTAAGGCTCTGGGAAAGGCTTCTCGGTAGAACCCCAGGACATTTGCTCTCTGCTCCTCCACAGAGTTCCTGAGGATCCCTTTGATCTGGGTGGCTGGGGGAGCGGTATTCTCAACGAGTTCATTCCAAGCTCCTTCTGTATCCTGACTGGGTGGCAGGCCCCGTCTAGAATGTAAAAGACCGAGCAAGACAGAACACTTGCTCTCAGTGTTCTTTTGAGTGTAGCTGAAAAGAAGAGACATCCACCCCCCACAAACACCAGTGACGGGATTCTGTTTGGTACCCAGCATCAAACAAGGACTGAGTCCCAGGTCAGAGGGTGCAGAGAAGCATATCACCTGGGATGTTGGAAGACAGCTGTCTGGGGGAGGTGGGACTTGAATGGGGGTCTAAGTGACGAACATGTGGGAGTTAATGGGAAATCATCCCCTTTCCTGGTCCTGACAGCAGCCAGGCATGGCCTCTAGTTACAAGAAAGACACTCGTTACGGTTGCCTGGGGGAGCCAGGGGGCTGCTCTAGGGTGCAGAGTATGTGTGTATGTAGAGCTCCCCAGAAACGCTTTTATTTACACTTACCAATTGCCCGTGTCAAAAAGGATATTTATGCGACACTATACCAATGTGTAAGAGAGACTTGAACAATTTTTAATTCGAGGCAAAGCTTTCATGGGGACCAATGGGAAACTACGTAGACAGGCCTAAAACCAGCCCCTCGTCCCAAGACTGAAATGGCTATCTCTCCTCCATTTCTAGAACATTCTAATGGCCCAGGAAGGCCAACCTGATGGGAAAGATATCAAGGTGGTGTGGACGTGCTAACCACTTTGCTAACTCTGTTGCTTTTGTTTTCAGTCCGAACGTGTGCGCTGTGCAGAAACTCATTGGCACCAACAAGAAGTACTTCACCAACTGCAAGCAGTGGTACCAGAGGAAGATCTGCGGCAAATCAACGTGAGTATCTGAAACCACTCTGGACCACCAGCCGCCAAGGAGGCCCAGTGGGTGCATGCCGGCTGCAGGCGGCCCCAGGCCTGGGCGTGCCTTCTACAAGGTCAGGCTGCCTAAAGAGCCACGAAGGTGCATGTGCAAACGTGTCGGGACCGTGTGCTGGGGAGTGGCAGTTTTAGGAAACTAGGCCAATTTTGTTTTGCATTTTTAAGGCTGCTGACAAGACTTGGATATGTTTTTGGTTGGTTTGGGATTGCAAGAAACATGAAACATTGGTGGGGGACAGGGTTCTCAATCATCACAAAATGATACAGATATTCAGTGGAGAAACCACCTACATGTGACTCTGGAAAAGAGAGCCCACTGGTGAAGTTATGCTAAAGAACCCCCTGCTCTGCAGTCCTAAGGCAAACACCCCAAAAAGACCTCAAGTGCCTAGACATACACACGTTAGGAGACGGCATAGCATATTAAGAACACTGGCTCAAACCCTGGCTCTACCACTTACCTGGGCAAGCTGCTTCATCTTTAGAACCTTCGTTGCCTTACCTGTAAAGTGGGAATACCAAAGGACCTACCTTATGGGGTTGTTATGAGGAATATGGTGCCTGGCATTTAGTCAGTGCCTAGTAAATGCTAGCCGCTATTATTATTACCCCAGAATTTGCAAATCTAGACCACACAAGCAGAAGTCAGAGTGGCAACGTGGTGTGGAACAGTGTGGTTACAACAGGCTTGTTGGTGCTTCTATCAGTAAGGAGGGAGCAGCCTTCACTCCAACTGCCAGCTGCCCAGTGGAAACAGGGTAGCATCATGTTCTAACAGATCCTGGGGAAACTTAATCTGTTTTAGCACTAACTGTCGACAGATCTCAAAGCTGGCTTTCTCCTACCGACAGGAAGATGTGCTCTGGGAAACCTCCTGAGCCACTGGGTAGGGTCTGACCCTCCTCTCGGCTGCATAATAGGAGGATTAAGACACTCTAAGCCACTATCTTGAACACTTTCCAATGTCAGGGATTTTTAAGTTTATTGCTTGTGACATTGCTTTTGAGCAGACATCTCGTCCAATTTAATAACCAATGGAAAGCAGGGAAAATGCTCTTTCCTTAAAATGTACATGGAACTACATATCCCAATGTGCGACCCTGATTATGTTAGGCAGTTATCAATCCTAGTCGTCAATCCCTGGGAGCCTGACCAGGGCAGGTCCGTGGCAGCCGGCTGCCCGGCCTTTAAGCTAGAGTTGAGTGAGCTAAGACTCACCGCCCGGTTTCAGTGACCAGATGCCCAGCTACAATGCTTGCTGCCATGAGCAAAAAAATTATGCAAATTCCTCTTCCACCCATCCTTCCATTACATCCAAGTTAAAAAAAAAAAAAAAAGAAAAAGAAATACCTTTAGTACTTATTGATTTTTTTCATGTGCATATATTATTTCCTCAAACACACAGCTAAGTAATTGCTTAATTAAACATAAAGCCAGGCCCCACATAACTGTTCTTGGACCAGGAAGACGCCCAAAGCCCTGGAGCCAAGCAAACAGCTCTTACATCTCAGCGCCTTCAGTTTCAAAGAGCACCACCTCTTTGTGAGTTCACATTTCTCTAAAAATGGGGCCCGCTTGTTTTTTTGATTTTTTTTTTTAATTTTTTTAATTTTATTTCAGCATGTTATGGGGGTACAGATGTTTAGGTTACGTATGTTGCCCTTACCTCCCCTCCCCGCCAAGTCAGAGTTTCAAGCGTGTCCATCTCTCAGATGGTGCGCATTGCACTCTTTGTGTATGCATATACCCGTCCCCTCCTCCCTCTCCCCCCTCCCCCCTGCCCAACATCCAATAGTTGT
>RJWJ010045752.1:0-11633 GCA_004363605.1 Indri indri
CAAGTTAATCGTAAATATCCATTAATACCATACATTTTTCCTCCTTTCTCTGACCTGACCTTGTCTACAGAAGTTTATCCTTTCCTCAGGCCCAAATGAAAGTCAGATTAATGATGAAATAAAGCAAAATTTTAGTGTAAACAAGATAAATAGGCATGAAGCTTTTTCTGGCTATAACCACCTAAATGATCAAAATCTCCTCAATCTCTTCTCAGTTTTACTTTCCTATTTCTATCTCTATGAGATGGAAAAAAAATGTTTGAGGCAAGTTTTTTCTAAATCTAACGAAATTGTTCTCTTTTAAGTTCTCAAGAAGTATGTTTGTACTAGAAATTAAAATTCTCTGAAGATGGTACCGCAAAATAGGTAAGAAGGCTACATCTCAGTCAAAACTAGGCACTTCCTCTTTCAGTTTTAAATATTAATAAAGACTTCCGAATCACAAAACTACCTATTTTTTAAAATTTCATCTATCATCACAGTTTCTTTGTTTCTCCTCACCTGGCCTCCTAAGACTTCATAATATATTACGAGTTGTGGTGATTTTTAGTGCTATTTGATGTCAATAAATCCAAGATACCAGTGATTCCTACAAATCACTTTCCTTTTCTCCATATCATGAATTCCTGGAGATGATTTTATGAAAGAAGGAACAATCCAATATGAGTCAAAATACAAATTTACCATTTGTTCTGGAAGTATTGCAAACCTCAATCGTAAAATCTCTTGTAAATGCCAGTAAATAATGTGCAGTTTTGTTTGGAAAATAACCAGGCAATTTATGAGACAGATGACATCAGCAAAGGGATTATTGAGAGAGGAGGAGCAAATGTCCATGCCTCCAAAAGAGCCATCACTTTCAGCTGGAACCTGGAAGCAGTGGCTAGAGTGACATATATGTGATATTCCTTGCAAGAGTGATCTCAAGGTGGCACAGGCCATTTTCCTAAATTGTGATTATTTAGATTATTCTTTAATTTTTCTGGTGTAATTAATTTTGTGTGTTTTTATAGTCTGACTGTGTAAATGGTTTGCAAAAATAGTTGCAATTGGTAAGTTCTAGGCTGTGTTGGGAGGTGCGGTGCTTGTACTCACAAGACAGAGCCCCCTAAGTCTGTTCTGGCTGAACACTGAAGAGCTTGGGAGGAGGCTGGGGACACCACTGGAGGAGATCATGGTGTGGGTAGCTGTCTGCCCTGAAAGATGCAGCTGAGATTCTAATGGACCTGATGGAGGCATTTGGGATGGAGAACAAGTATTTGTGTGACCACCAAGTCTCCTAGCATGACCTCCAACAAAATTTCGAGCTTGCCACTCAGCTTAGAAACACTTTATTGAATCAGACATGTAGTCACATAATTCTCTTTAGAGATCCACAGCCAATCGCAAACACTTATAGGAAACTGAGTAATTGCCTAAACAATTGGAGATTCTGGGGCAGATAGGTGAACCACTCATGACATTTTACCTACGATTAGATGTCCTAGCAAGGTACCTGGAAGAAACACAACCAAAGCTAATTGGCTGACAGCAATACCTCGCAGCCAAATGTTGTTAGCGTGACTCAAACAATTCATTTCCTCCAAATGTGCACTAATACTCTTTAGAGCCAGCAGGAGGAATTGAAGGCATTTGGCACAAGACAAGAAACCAGAAGAAATGTTGCTGGTAGAAATTGGTGCACAGCTTCTCATGCCTTTGCTATTTAGCTGTGAGCAAATCAATACTGCCCTATTAACATTTCTCCTTATATTAATAGAAGAAGGGAGAACATCTCTGTAAATGAGATTATTTGCCATCTTCTGAGTCTTAAATGGAAGACTTGGAAGTAATCTATAACCAGAAAAAATCAAAAGTCTTTTTTTGGTGTCAAGAGTTGTTTGATCAAGGACATGACCATGGTCAGGGAGATGGCTGGTTTTGCAATCTGAAAAAAGAGCTGCTTCTGGGTTCACTTTCTGTTCAGAACTGGCCTGTATCACAAATGTAGGCAGTGGCAAGAATGATGATGACAATAGCAAATTTCTGGACATTGGGTAATATTCTTCTGTTATTAGATGAAGCCACAAAAAAGAATACTGCTATGCTCACAGAATGGTATTAAATTCCCCTGCATCTTTCTAGGCAGAAAAAGTCTGGAAAATTTTATTTTACCATAAATTGCCTTATACTTTGAGAATAAGCCATTAAACATGATTTCTTTTTTTATTTCTTATTCTTTCAGAGTTTATGAGGGGCAGAGACAACATCTTCTCATTCTCACCCTCAATAGGCTGATTTTCTGGACCCAAGTGATAGCAAACACCTAATCAGTTACCGCATTTCTCAATATAAACTGCATTTTCCATCCAAGGATAAGGGTGAGGATTTATTCATTGTGTCCTGCCCTGTCTTGAAGCCAAAGCTAGTGCCATGTTTATTTACAGTAATCACTCTATTAAGTCCCCCTAGGTGAGGCAGCATCTCTCTGTGTGATGTTCCTTTAGTTGTAAGAAAAAATGAATATCTTGGTGACATTTTTCACCAATATGTCTCATTGAAGCAGAGAATATCTAATTAGGACAAGAACAACAAAAAGTTCTAAACAACTGGATTCCTATGTTTTTAAATTCACTAAGAGATCATTCAGAATAAGTACAGTATGTTGCATTTTCGTTATTATATTGAATAACATATGTAAATTAAAGGTTTCAAGAGGTAAGAAAATGAATGATCTGTATTATAAGTGTTACATTTAAACATTTAATCTTCAACACCAGATTATTAATATTTCAACTGTGGCATTGGTGTGGTCAATGGAATGTGTGAGGAGAGTTTTCAATTCAAATATTGTATGTAAAAGAAGGGCAAGATGGTGTGATTTTTGTTACAAAAGTAACATATGGCAATGGCAAGAGTAATATATGGAATTTGAAAGAAAATTCTTAAAGTACATCACAAATTTCATAGTATGTAATTTATACATGTGAAAATTTTTATTAATGTTAACTATAGAATATTTAATTTTTAATATTTTAACTCAATTAAATTCCCAAATTAGAAGTTTCTGGACAGTTATAAAGAATCAGTGAGGATGTGTTAAAACAATTTTGGAAAGTTGTACGTATTTTTTCCTATTTTTCCAATCTATCACTATTTTTCCTAAATATGTAGCTTCACTGTATTGACATAAATTATATTAAATTATATTCACACATTGTTAATAATATAAATTATCAGGTTTCTAAATTATGCCACTTTCTAATATTGCATTTTGCATATCTAATATTCAATAATTTTCTTGATTCATTTGAGAGATGTTAACAAAATTCTTTTATGGCCAAGATCAGAAGAAAAATAACCTTTAGAGTTGACACAAATAACGGCATAAATTACTAAAAAAATTACAAACTGAAATGACAATTTATGCTAAATTTCAATCATTTATGACTCTAAAAGTGATTGTTAACATCTGTATGACTCATAGGAAAGACACCAATATTTGCAGTCTATTATTAAAGGCATTGAAGTGATAAGAAATTAAGTCAACTCCTCCTCTCTCTCATCTGTAAAATCTAGAGTTGTTTCAATGTAAAATATGTTCTCTAGGGAAAAAGATAAATTTAGCCTTTCTATTCATTTTTCGTGGCATCGTTGTCATTGCAAGTTTTCATATTTTGTATGTTCAGTATTTTAATTGAATTACATATATTCTTGAACTATTTGTAAAGAAAATACAAAAAGTAATTTTAAATGCATCCTGTACCCCTTTCCTATGGGAGAAAATGCAAACTAAATTACTAAAATGATAAGTACTGCACTGTATAGTAGTATTTTTTAAAAAGGTAGAAGCATAAGATAATTTCTAACTTGACAGGCAGAAAAAAGCCAGAAAACATTCACTGGGATAGGAAAAACACAATAAAAAAATAAGAACAAAATAAAGCAGCAGCAAATATGAATCATTATGGGAAAATATTAGCATGGAGAAACTATCATAAAATATCAGTAATTAAATAAATATACATGGATATGTGTTGCCTATTAAAATGGTAGGTATGTTTGATATATAAATCGTCCCACTAGCGGGTGTCAGAGTTGAGATTTAAACTCCTTCCCACTGGCCCCAGAGCTGAAGCTTTTTGCACAATAGTGCCCTGACTGGACAGTCTCCATCCTCTGGTCATCTCATAAGAGAGCTGAAACAAGAAGGCAGCATATCTCCTTGTTTAACTACAGCTGGGAATGGGCATGTGAAAGACTCAAATTTTTTGCCACTCTGAGCATGTCTATCGATGAGCACAAAAAGTGTCATGAGTATCGATTCTGAGCCTATGGGTAAATTTCAACAAATAGAAAAATTTTCAAATACAGAATCTATGAATAAATATGGATCAACAGCATTTCATATTTATCAAAAACCATAATTAAAAAGTAGAAAACATGTATGTATGTGCAGTTAACTCCAAATTCACAGTGTGTTGCTAGAAAAACCCAGCAAAATACCAGAAGTTTACAAATTTGCAGTATGTTAGAAAATCAGAGATTAAGCAGTGATTAAATCATTAAGAATGCAAAACATTTGCATGCATCAAATAGCAAAATTGAGCTAATACTTCATACTTAATTTTTAACCCAGGTACAGTAGAGACAGTCTCAAAATACATATTTTTTAAAGAGAAAAGTTATAAAGCAACATAAAGTAGATTGTAGTTTTTTTATAATTTAAGTCAATTACATATATTATTATTTATTGTTTATTAATATATAAATTTGTTGTTCATATCTATCAAATTTATAATAGTGGTTGCCTCAGTGTGTGTGAAGGCAAATGCTACTAGAAATAGGTGGCCAAAAAGTTTGTCAGTTTTATCATTGTGTTTCTATTTCTTTCATTTAAAAAAAATTAATGAAATTAATAAAGTGTTTATCCAAAATGTTCAAAAGGACACCATATCCCTTCTGTTGTAAGCAGAATTATAACAGGGCTCCAATGACTCATGCCTTGGTATAATCCCCTCCCCTGGAGTGTAGAAGAAATTCGAGAATATAATGGGATATCACACCCACAATTTTGTTGTATGACAAAGGGATTTTGTAGATGATATTAAGGTCTCTAATCTGTTAAGTATAAGTTAATCAAAAGGGATATCACCCTGAGTAGATCTGACTAATGAGTTCAACACTTTAAAAAGGAGAACATGAAAGTACAGAGGTGATCCCCTGCTGGTCTTAAAGATAACAAGTCACCAGTTTCTAAACCTGCAAGGAACAGAATTCTGCCAACAACCTCGGGAGATTAAAAGATGCCCCTGAGCCTAAGATGAGACCTCAGCCTCAGCTGACACCTTGAATACAGCCCTGTGAGATCCAGAGCAAAGGACCATAGCACTTGTGAGATAATAAATACATGTTGCTTTTAGCTGTTAAGTTTGTGGTGATTTGTGATGCAGCAAGAAAACACTAATGCACCCGCTAATGCACCAATGTCTTCCAGTGGAGAAATCTCCCTGAAATGCTGTGATACAGTTTGCTTTTAACAGGTTATGTGGCCTTAGGCAAGAGATTTAACTTCTCCAGGCCCAAAGCAGTGTTTTTATGCTAAAAGTATCTAAATCCCTTAAAGTTTTAAAGATTTATCCTATGCTCTAAGAGCTAGCAAAGAGAAAAGAGACAGAGGGAGAGAGAAAGAGATAACTATTGCCAAATTTAAGAAAGGCAAGCACTTTCCAAATATTGATTAGTAGATTAATTGATTAATTAATTAAACCACTAATCATTTGATTAATTAAGAGTATAGTCAATTAATTTACTTATTCTGTACTTTGGTAAATATTTCTTGAATATTCACCACACAAGCTAGATGACAAAGATACACTGATAAATAAAATAACTCCTCTCTTTATTATGATTTCTTAACAGTGAATAATACATTGGGTGAGCACTAAACTAAAATACAAGGAAATGGAGAACGCTTTCCTGATGAAATGAGAACTAAATTGCCATTGATTTTTTGAGTCAAGTTTACAATGTCAAAGTCAGAGTCATTGGGGAGAAGGAGGCATGTATCAGGCCAAGAGAAGATGATGTGCAAAGGTCTGAAGTTGTAAATGAGTTTGATAAGATTAACAAATCACCACTATTTCTTTTGATAAAACAGCACAAGGAAAATAGTGCTTATATGTGAGATAGAAAAAAGTAATTAAAACTAGGTTATCAAAGTCCTGGTAAATTATTCTAAGAAATGTAGGTGTCACCATGAACAATAGTAATGTTTTTAGATGTGGTCTTAATCAGTTCAGGCTGCTATAACAAAGAACCATGGACTGGGTGGCTCATAAACAACAGAAATTGATCTGTCATAGTTCTGGAGGCTGGAAGTCCAAGATTAGTTTGGCAAAATGGTCAAGTTCTGGTAAGGGTCCTCTTCTGAGTTGCCCACTGACAATTTTTCATTGTATCCTTACATGGTAGAGTGGTGGAGTTGTGGGGTAGAAAGAGAGAGAACTCTCATGTCTCCTCATAAGGCACTAATCTCATGCATGAGACCTTCACCCTTATGACCTAATCACCTCCCAAACAATCACCTACCAGATAAGTTTAACATATGAATTTTGAAGGGACAGAAACATTCAATCCATAACAGATGTTATTCTGGCATGTATTATTGTTTATTTTTTTATTTAATGAAGTTTGAACTCATTAGCAGGAATTATTAGTGGATTTTAAACCTATATATAACACAGTAAAAATTATATTATGAAAAAAGTAGTTGCAAATGTCTATGTAATGATAGATTACTAAAGAACAGATATGAACCTAATTTAATAATCTAGACATAAAGAGACATGTCTCAGAATAAAGGCAGTGACAGTGGTAATGGAGAAGAAATAGTGCATTAAATAATTATTTTAAAAATATACAAAAATTGGTGACAAATTTGTTAGCTACAGAATAATCAAGATAGGAAAATAAAAAAAGACTTACTGGCTTATTTTCTGGTAGATATGACAAAAGTTAGAAAAATGTAAGCAGATTTAGAAAGCACTGGTTTGTTCAGAAGGTGCTGAATTTGAAGTACCTTTGGAACATTTAAGTCAAAGCTTTTCAAAAGTCTTACATGGGGTACACAATCTGTCAAAAATGTACTTAGTAGTTTCCATGAAAGGGCTTAAGATTGAACCCTTTAGAATCTTTAGCAATGCTAGGGTTCTCAGAGCAGCAAATGCTGGGACTTTTGCTTTGAATTAAGGTGAGTAGTAGAACTTGGAGTGGTATGTTCACAACATTGGTATAGATTGGCTTTGAATTTTAATGCCTAGATATTAAAGTGTCTAATTCAATCCCAAATATATGGGTTAAATAGAGTCAAATACATTATTTTGCTATTATAGGGACAAGACGTTTTAGAATCTTCATACAGACCTAGGGCATATATTTTGATGAGATGATGGGGAAAAAGTGGCTTTAGTATCTTCAGTAAACTAGAAACTAAGTGAACATAATGAAACCTGTGGCAGCAAAATTAGTGTATGATAATTGTGTTGGATGACAAATGTTTGCTTATGTATCATTGTATAATAAACTATCCAAAAACATAGTGGCTTAAAACAACAATTTAATGTTGCTCTCAATATATCAGGAATTTAGGAAGGAATGATTTTGTCATTTATCTCTTATCTACCTGGCATCACATGGAGTGCTCGGTGCTAGAGATTCCACATCCAAAATGGCTCTTATTTGACAGATCTAGTACACTGATGTCTCTTGGCTAATTTTTCTATCCACATGGTAGGTATCCGATATTCTGTCTTTTCTCCATGTTCCAGGCATTTCTCACATCATGGTGGTCTCAAATTAGTCACATTTCCTTTATTTTATTGGAAATATTTAAAGTGTCCAACATAATGCTTTGATATACATGTCTATAGTGAAATGACTACTATAGTGAAGCAAAGTAACATGTCCATCTCCTCAGTTACCTTTTCAATTTTTGTAGTAAGCTCACCTGAAATCTTACTAAATTTTCAGTATATAGTATTCTTAACTATAGTCATCATGCTGTATCTTGTATTGTTATACTTACTCATCTTACATAACTGATACTTTGTACACTTTGACCTATATCTCCCCATTCCCCACTTTTCCTCACCCCTGGTGTCTTACTATGTTTTGTGCTGCTGTAACAGAATACCTGAGACTGGGTAATTTATAATGAATAGAAATGTATTGGCTTGTGGTTCTGGAGGCTGGAAACTCTAAAATTGAGGGGCTGCAACTGACGAGGGCCTTCTTGTTGCATCATAACATGGCAGACAGCATCACATGGCAAAAGAGAGTGAGAAAGGGGGCTGAACTCATCCTTTATAAGGACTCCATTGTTGGGATAACAAACCCACTCCTGCAATAATGGCATTAATCTGTTCATGAGGGCAGAGCCCTTATTACCTAATCACCTCTTAAAGGTTCCACCTCTAAACATTGGACATCATGTTACATTGGACATCAAGTTTCCTACATATGAACTTTGAGGGACGTATTCAAACCATAGTGTGTGTTAACCATTGTGTTCCTCTCTGACTCTCTGTTTCTATGTATTTGACTCTTTTAAATTCCACATATAAGTGAGATCATGCAGTATATGTCTTTCTGTGACTGCCTTATTTGAATTAACATAATGTCCTCTAGGTTCATCCATTTTTGTTGAAAATGACAGGATTATTTGTTAAAGGTGAACAGTATGCCATTGTGTATACATATATAGCAAATTTTCTTTATACGTTCATCAATTGATGAACACTTAGGTTGATTCTGTATCTTTACTATTGTGAATAATGCTGCAATGAACATGGGAACACAGATATCTCTACAAGGTACTGATTTCATTTTCTTTGAATGTATACCCAGAAGAGGGATTACTGATTCACATGGTAGTTTTATTTTTAATTTTATTAGAAACCTGTATATTGTTTTTCATAATAGCTGTACCGATTTACAGTCCCACCAGAAGTACAGAAGAGAACCTTTTTTCTACTCCCTCATCAACAGTCATCTCTTGGGGTTTTTTTATAATAGCCATGCTAAGAGATGTAAGGCTATATCTCATTGTGATTTTGTTTGCATTCCCCAGATGATTAGTGACATTGAACACCTTTTTATATACCTGTTGGACATTTTTGTGTGTGTGTGTGTGTGGTAGAGTTTCACTCTTTCACCCCAGCTAGAGTGAAGTGGTTCATCATAGCTCACTGCAAACTCAAACTCCTGGGCTCAAGCCATCCTCCTGCCTCAGACTCCCAAGTAGTTGGGGCTACAGGCATATGCAACCACACCTGGCTAATTTTTTCTATTTTTGGTAGAGATGGAGGTCTCTCTCTTGTTCAGGCTGGTCACAAACTCCTGATCTCAAATGATCCTCCCACCTTGGCCTTCCAGATTGCTAGGATTACAGGCGTGAACAACCATGCCACACCCTATTGGCCATTTTTATGTCTTCTTTGGGAAATGTCTATTCAAGTGCTTTGTACAGTTTTTGCTATAAAATATTAATAAATTAAAGAGGACACAAATAAATGGAAAGATATTCCATCTTCATAGGTTGAAAGAATATTGTTAAAAAGTCTATACTACCCAAAGCAATCCTTATCAAAATTCCAATGGCATTTTTTTTCACAGAAATAGAAAAGCTAGTTCTAAAATTTATATGGAACTACAAAAGACTCTGAATTACCAATGATGTTTTGAGTGAGCAAGAAGAACAAAGGTGGAGATATTACACTTCTTGATTTCAAATTATGTTACAAAGTTATAGTAAGGAAAATACTATGGTACTTATGTAAAAACAGACACATAGACAAATGGAATAGAAAGAGATCCCCCAAATAAACCCAAGCATGTACAGTCAACTGTAATAATTTTCAACAAATGGCCCAAGAATACACAATGGGGAAAGAATAGTCTCTTTAATAAATAGTGTTAGGAAGACTACATATTCACTTTCAAAGTAATGAAATCTTACAACATACACAAAAATAAACTCAAAATGGATTATAGACTTTAGCATAAACCTTGGAACTATAAATTCCTCAGAGAAAATATAGAGGAAAAGCTCCTTGACTTTGGTATGGACAATAACTTTTTGGATACCACACCAAAAGCTTAGGCAACAAAAGAAAAAATAAACAGATGGGACTGTTTCAAAATAAAAAGCTGCTGCACAGCAAAGGAAACAATCAAAATCAAAAGGCACCCTAAGGACGGGGAGAAAATATTTGCAAACCATATATTTTGAAAGGGGTTCAAATTCAAAATGTCTGTGTTTACTTCTTAAATGGAGGCTACTTCCTCAAAAACTGACTTTGAGAGGGTGAAAGGATAAAAGACTAATTCATAGAATTTTAATAAATAAATATATAATAAAAATACATAAATGCATATGTAGCTTAATAATTAAAAAGCAAATATAACTTCAGAAAGAGATGGATAGTCTAATAATTTTGAATAATACCAGAGACTACAAAGGATGGAAACCTCCAAAAAACAAAAATATAGTTTGATATGAAAACATCATCATTCCAAACTAATATCAGTTTCCAAAAAGGTGTGAATGCTAAATCACAGAGGATAATTTGTAAATGACTGGCAGTAGAGATCCAGAATGCTTATAAACAACAGAACCGGATAAGTAAATTTTGAGGAAGATTCTCATTGACTGATTTATCACCATAAGTGTGCTTCATTCCTTTTCTTGTCCTAATATATGTATTTCTCTGTAGGAGTTGGCCAACCGTATTTTATACTACCTCTGTTAGCCAGAAAAATAATTGGCAATGTATATCAATTGATGGGCTGAAGCCAGAGTATATGTAGGTATGTACTGTGTAATCTACCTTTTGATTGCCATACTACATCTACTGTTTGGCTATTATGTGATTTCGTGGGCTTTATTTTTACTGTTATTGCTTTTATTGACTTTGATTTTGACACAGATGGCAAAACTGAAATATCCCTTCTTTATCATTCACTAAAAGTAAATTATTATTTACTTCAGGTGAGTAATTTCACTTATAAAATAGATGATATAGAAAATTCCTCCATTTCTTTTAAAAAGTGACAATCTCTTAGCTGTGCTGAAAACAACTCATTCATGTGAGGCAGATTTACATATGCAGTGAAAACCATTATTTCCCTCAGTTTATCTAAATGATAGCTGCATTATTATTGTCTGACAAAAGTAGCTTCCCAAACCGCTACTGAAAACACTTCGGGTGTTAAATAAACTGTTAATCGTTGCTTTATAGTTGATTTCTAGATGCTCTCATTTGTAGTGACAGAATATATGATATCATCTATATGAAATTCTACTTAGAGATCACTAATAATAGTTCAGTGCATTGTTCTCTTCTTCATTATTGCATCATGTTATCTGTGTCCGTAAACACATGCACACATTCTAACTACCCATCTCAAACTGTAAAGCAAAACATTTCAAAAATATGCAGGTGCTTTGTAATACTAAGTGCTTCATCAATGATGCAAGTATGTTACCAAGAGCAAGCTGAGATCTTTCAACTCTCAAAAGCTCCTCTGTTTTATGATGAAATGAAAGTGGAATCATAAGAGGTTGAATACTAATATATGCAACCAACTCATTC
>RJWJ010045753.1:0-11632 GCA_004363605.1 Indri indri
GACCACACACACACATTATCTCACGGCATCCTCACAGCCAGCCCCGTCCTACTGTTGGGGAAACTGAGGTTCAGAGGGGCTGCCCACTTGCCCAGGCCCAGAGGCAGGGTTGCAGCAATGCCTGTGGCGCCTGCACAGCCCAAGCCTCTGTCAGAGCTGGGTGTGGGGAGGGTCTACAAGGGGCGGTGAGGCAAGTGCCCCAGGGGTAGCGCGTGCTGAGACCCCCACCCCCGCACCAGCCACCCTCAGAACATTGCTCAGCAACTCTGCCCAGAGACTGGAAAGATAATTGGGTCACAGAAAGGAGTGAATTGTTCCTGGAGAGAAAGTTTAAAATGCATGAGCCTCCAGCAGCGGAGGCAGAAGAGACGCGATTATTCACGCAGAGGTGGCCCTGGAGTTGGAGTCCACACAGCGGCCCTCTGGGGGCCTGGCTGACTGTGATTCGGGGGCTCACTCCCCAAGCCGTCCCTGTGCCTTCCACGGGGGGTACAGGGAGGAGCCAGACACGACCCGCCACCCCAGGGAGCCCCATTTTGGTGGGAGAGCTGGATGGAGATGGACGTGGGCAGTGGCAGTTGGGGAGGTTGGGGCCACGACAGGGGGACCCCACAAGGCTGTCTGCCTGGAGTCATCCTCCACTCCCTCAGGCGGGGGCTCAGTCCCATGGGAGCCCCCTGCAGACGCCACTCGCAGGTCCAGGTGTGGCCTGTGCTTGGTCCTCCTCGGGCTGGAGCAGTTTGCTAGAGCGGCTCACAGACTCAGGGAGACACTCACTGACACTCATCCTTTTTTATAAAGATGTCACAAGGATGCAGATGGACCCAGATGAGGAAATGTGTAGGCGAGGCCTGTGGCAGGGCCGTGACCCCCACGCCCTCTCCAGTGCGCCACCCTCCAGGCACCTCACGTGTCCAGCTGTCCAGAGCTCCCTGAACCCTGTCCTCGGGGTTTCCTGGAGCCTTCACTGTGCAGGCATGGTCGATGACACCACTGGCCATTGGTGACCACCCGACCTTCAGCCCCTCTTTCCTCCATGGAGGTCGAGGTGGGGCTGACAGTCCCAGCCTTCCAATCCTGTCTGGGTCTTTTGGTGACCAGCCCCCTCCTGATGCTGTGCAGGGCCCAGCCATCTCGTTAGCATACAGAAGCCACACTTGTCACTCCAGGATTCGGGGATTTTGGGAGCTGTGTGCCAGGAGCAGGGGCAGAGACCAAGTGTATATTTTTCACGGTATCACAGACGCACCCGTCCTGCCCACTCTGTGTGGCACCCCTCCTAGAATCGCACCTGCCCACACACATCCCCTTGCCCGACCCGGGCTCTGGGTTGATATCTCCCTGTGGCATTACCACTTTCTGATGTGCCGTGTAACAATGTACTCACTTGATGGGTTTATTATTGCATGTTGGCTGTTCCCACAGGGGCAGAGGTTTTTGTCCGTTTTATTCACTGGCGTGCTCAGAGCAGCAGCAGGTGTTGTGAGGATGGAGGGAGCAGGGACAATAGCTGGGGCCTCGAGCCCTTGCCGAGGCCAAGGCTGGGCGCGCACAGCTCGTTCTGTCCCCGAAGGGCCGGGGAAGAGCCGCTATTAACAGTTGTGGGACGATAAGGTGAGAGAGGTGGGGAACTTGCCCTGTTCATGCCCTGAGAGCTGGCCGGGCCAGGCTTGGACCCGAGTGTGCCAACCCCAGCATTGGTGCCAACCATCACGCTCTCCTGCCACTGTAGCTGGCAACTCGGAGAGCCAGCTTTTCTCAGCATGCTTTGCTAACAGACAGGAAACGCCTGAAATCTCATGGTTAAAAGAAGGAAAATTCAATTTATTGGTAAAAGAAGCCCGTATTTACTGGCAGGCACGGTCTGGGCAGCAGGAGCAGTCCTCATCCCTGGGACCCTGTAGTCTCTGCGGGAGGCAGATGATGGAAGCACAGTGGGAAGAGGCTATGACCGAGAAGGCGTGGGTTCAGGGAGCCTTCTGGAAGGAGCCAATGTCTCCAGCAAGAGCCAAAGGTTGAGCAGAGATGGTCAGGAGGTGGGCAGGGAGTGTGGGGGGTTCAGCGGGGGTCTTTAGTTTAGAGGGAGAGAAGTGGATCCTTACCTGGTGTTAAAAAGGGATTTGTGGGGATTTCCACTTCCAGCCAAAGTGGCGTCGCAGGGAACAACTGAACTGCGACTAAGATTCCAGAAAACCACGGGAAGCAGTGGTGTTGAGGACACCGGCTGCGGTTCCGCCCGGGAGAGCAACTTCGGGAGACTGGAGGCCAGTCCCGGGAGCCAGCGGGACCCAGCCCATGGCCTGGGGAGTGTGTCCAGCCCGTATGGGGCGTTTCAGCCGATGAACAGCAGAGGAGACAGATGGAGCCGGGACACGTGCTCAGTGAGTCCAGAGAAGGCAGAGAAGGAGGAAAAGGGAATAAAGAGAAACGGGAGAAGATGACAGCGTCGAATCCAATCATTAGCAATTAAATATAAATGTTCTAAACACTCCAGTTTAAAGGCAGAAGTTGTTAAGTAAAGGAAAAACAAGATACTTATAAGGAACTTTAAATATATCCACACGAATAGGATAAAAGTGAAAGCACGGAAAGAGACAGATGTGCACATGCCAATCAAAACACAGCCAGTGGCTGCGCCCGTTCCGGGCAGAGCTGGTTCCAGAGGCCAGAGCACCGCGGGCCAGAGCGGCATCTCCCAGACGCGAGGTCCAGTCATTTCGAGGGCGTAATGGTCCTGGAAGGCCATGCCCCTTACACCAGAGCTTCAAAATACATAAAGGAGGAACGGGAAAAATTACAAGAAGAAACAGAGAAATCCACAATTACAGTTGGAGATTTCAATGCTTATCTCTCAAAACTGACCCAGGAGACAGAAAGTCAGCAAGGGTGTTGCGGCCTCGAGCAACACTGTCGACCCTTGACCTCACCGACAGTTGCGGACGCTCCACCTGGCATCAGTGGAGTTCTCCGGAACGCTTTCCAGGTAGACCATATTCTGAGTCACGAAACAAGACTTAGTCATTTAAAAGGACTCAAATCATTTCAAGTATGTTCTCTAATCACAACAGAATTAAATCAGAACTCAATAGCAGCTGCAAAAGTGTATCTGGAAAATCCCCAAATAATTGGAAAACAACTAACATGCTCCCACATCACCCTAAGTCAAACGAGAACGTGTTGCGAACCAGACGACACACCAAACTGTGGGCTGCGCCTTCAGCGGTACCCAGGGGAGCTCCGAGGGGTTAAGACGCTTGTATTAGGAAGAAAGGTCTCAAATCAACGAACTCAACTTGTACCTTATGAAACGAGAAGAAGGAAGAGTGAATTAAACCCATTATAACGGGAAGAAATGAAGTGATAACGGGAAGAGCAGAAGTCAGTGAAGTAGAAAACAGGAAAACAATGGAGAAAATTAATGAAACCAAAAGGTGGTTCTTTGGAGGATCAATAAAATTGATAAACCTCTGGCTACCGTGATCAGGAAAAGCAGAGGAGACGCAAAGCATCCACACAGGGAACGAGTGAGGTGCAGCGGCACAGACGCCAAGATGCCGAAATGCCGGGGGAACAGTGTGCCCGATCTCCTCAGGCCGGGAACTCGGACGGCTGGGAAGAAACGGACAAATTCCGGAAAGACACAAGCTCCCGAGCTCACCTTCTACGTCAGAGACGAGAATCGGTGGGGTGCTCTTGGGGTGTCCTAA
This sequence comes from Indri indri, assembly GCA_004363605.1. Taxonomy (NCBI): domain Eukaryota; kingdom Metazoa; phylum Chordata; class Mammalia; order Primates; family Indriidae; genus Indri; species Indri indri. Next base: position 3,708 of record RJWJ010045753.1, read on the forward strand.
TAGGCAGCACAGTTTTGCTGAGTGCAGGGGGTAAAGGCTTCGGTGGCACATGGGGCTTACCATGGGGGCCGTGACGCGCGCCAAGGTCCTGGACAGTGTCTGGCGGGCCGTGGGAGCCCAGTGAGGTGCCAGAGCAGACGCTGACGTGGTTGGAGAGCAAAGGCTGGGGGAGGGCTGGGGAGGGCGGGAGCTGGGCGCATGGCTCCTTCCACACAGCCCAGGTGCTCAGGCATGAGGTTGCAAAACAGCGGGACAGAAGCGATTTGGGGGGACGCATGGGGGCTGGTGACTGATGGCTTGCAGTGGGTGGCGGGGGCAGCAAGCTGTGGCTCAGAACTCTGGCCAGGAGGGGGAGGAGGCTGGGCCAGGCAGAGCGGGACTCGGAGGCCCGTGAGGGTCTGGGGAGGGAAGGCAGAGCTCAGGGATATCAGGCGGTTGGAGACAGGAGGCTCCCGGGGGCGGGGGGAGCTGCCCAGCAGATCCAGATCTAGGGCACAGGGGACAGGACAGAGAGGGTGCATGGGGAGGGGACGAGGACAGGGCCTGTGACAGTGGGTGTGCAGGAAGCAGAGGAAGGGCCGTGGGAATGGCAGAGAGGTGGGCGGGGGGCGGCCTGGGCCGGACATGACTCAGACGCCGTTCCTCAGCCACCCGCTTGTGGCTTCTCTGGGGTCAAAGTGGTCAGGAGGCCGGCCGCAGGCCAGAACCCTAGTGGTGCTGATGGGCTGTGACCATATTAAAAAAATTCTGTTTTTGTCAAAGAAAAACTTGCACATAGCTGAAGAGGAAGAGCCCACTCAAAGGTCCACTTCTCTGCAGCCCATGCCGGGCGCACCCCACCCTGGCACGACCACTTCCGTGTCTCTCTGTCTCTACCTATGAATTCCTAAGTCACGTGCTTCTCTGTTATCTTTTGAGCACGGAATTTAGACGTCATCTTTGACATCCTTCTGTGGGGTCTGAGGACTTAGCTTTCTTAAACACGCTTCTCATCCCCACCCGTAAGGTGTGCGCATCACTTTGGGTTCCACCGAGGCCAGTGTCACATCTCCTGGCTGTGGCCAGGACAAGGGTTCTGCAGTCACCTTCCTGGATCTGAATCCTGCGCCTGCCACTGGCAGCTGTGTGGCCCAGGACAAGTTACTTAGCCTCTCTGTCCTGTTTCCCCATCTGTAAAATGTGTGAAGTGATCGTTGTACTTGCCATGGTGTGGCTGTAGTGAGGAACAGGCGTGTCAATCTGGGTACACTCAGACTGGCCTGGCACGGAGAAGAGCTCAGCAAACGCAGCTGTCGCCACCGCTGTGAAAGTTCCTTTCTTATGGGTTCTGATTGCCCACTTCTCACTTGCTTATTTTCTGTGTACGTTAGATTCTCCAATAACACCAAACCAGGTGCGTGTGTGCACATGTGTGTATGTGTTAGGCAACAAGCCCCCAGACAGTACCAATCTGCTTATGGTTTTTGACTCCCCAGAAACTTAACTGATAACGTCCTCCTGTTGACCAGAGCCTCACCAGTAACATAGACAGTCAATTAACACACACTTTGCATGTTACATGTGTTATATGCTGTGTTCTTACAACAAAGGGAGCTGGAGAAAAGAACGTGGTATTCAGAAACTCACAAGGAAGACAAAATACACGTACTACTCATGCAGTGGAAGTGGATCATCACAAAGGTCTTCATCCTCGGGGTCTCCACGTTGGGTAGGCTAAGGGGCAGGAGCGGGAAGAGGTGGGGGTGGTCTCGCCGTCTCAGCGGTGGCAGAGGCAGAAGAAAGTGGACCTGCACAGCTCAAACCTGTGCTGTTCAAGGGCCAACTGCGTATCTGTGTATATATCTCTATATGTTCGTATATGTTAAGAGATTTATTTCAAGGAATTGGATCATGCGCTCATGGGGGCTAAAACAGTGCAACGTGCGGGGCGGGACGGCGGGCTGGCAACTCAAGCGGGAGTGGGCACTGCAGTTGGAGGAAGCATTTCTTCTTCCGTCTTTGCTTCTGACTGCCGCCTTCACGCTCTGTCCTTTGCAGCGACTGCTTTGCGTCCTGTCTGGTTTGTGAGGACGGCTGATGAGCCTATGAACAGGGCCCCTTCCTGGGTGGTGGACTCAGAGAGTCCTTCAGATGGAAACACTTGGCCCCAGGCTTTGGGAAATGCTCTTGTAAATCTTGCTTGTGCACCTTCCATTTCTCCTTCTATTTTTCCCAACTCTCTGGAACTTTCTACAACGCCTTTTGCTGGCTGCCAGGGCTCACAGGTGGCTCTTAGGTCTTCTTATCTTTGTCTCTAAGCTGCATCTCTGCTATCTTTTTGTTCTGTCTTCTGGGACATCTGCTTAGTGTTATCTTCTAATCTTTTTCTTTCTTGAGTTGTCAAAAATTTGAAAATGCGCAAAAAATCAGTAATGAGCATGGTAGGGTGGGCGGCCCTGGGCGCAGCCCGGCTCTGACCCAGGTTAATTTCCAAGGATCTTCCTTGTTCTGGTTTATTCTTCCCAGACGTCTTACGCCCTTGCAGGCCGTGGCACCGGGTGTCTCAGGGAACACTGTCATTTTCCAGGCAGCCTTTGTGAAGGCGCCATGGCGCCTCCCTCCTTCATTCCTTTGCTGGTTTCTTCCGCGCCTGTCCTTTGGGTTGGGGGAGTTTTCCAGCATCAGGTTGCCGGGTATTACTCATGAAGTGGGCTGGACCCTTCTGAGCCTTCCAGGCTACTGGGAGGACACAGTGGGGGAGACAGAGGAGCAGGTGCGTTGACGTGGTCGGCCTGGGACCTGCACAAGCCCCGGAAGTCTCCCTGGTGGCACCTTGTCCCTGCCTGGCCTTTACGCTCCAACAAAACCCCAGCTTCCCGACTTACTGTCGGGGAGCTGGCACCTGCCTCGAGGTGCTCGTATGCGCACAGAGAGCGCGTCCTTGCGTCCACCTGGCCCCCAGGACGGGGCTGCAGGCACAGCCCCTCGCACGGCCTGCCTCACTCTCGTCCTTAGGAATCATTGCTGCTGTCCAATGATTCACCCGTCAAATGCACATTTGTCATTTTTCTCACCACTTTCTATTTTTAAACTCTGTCCTTTCTGTAGTAATTTTGAGCCTCTTTTCAATAGAAATTTCAATTGTATTGTGAATTTTATACTTTTTGAAAATGATGGGGTTAAAAATATTGGTTAAACTCAAAATCAAATGCAGACAGAATGTACAAAGCAGAAGTCAGGTTCAGGGGCATAGTGGTCCCATGTGGCCCTCCTGCCTGCCAGGGCCATGCACGGGGGCTGGGACCACCCACTCTGGACAAGGCTTCGTTCCGTCCTGAAAGCCTGAGGGTGGAGATGCCTGGGTTGGCTGGGGGAGCATCTTTATTTCTCGGAAGAGACCCAATTCTTACAGACATGCACTGCCCCTGATTCCTTCTCTGGTGACACAAGGAGCGTCTTACTGGAACACAGGTTGCATGTGTGGAGGAGCAGTCCCCACCCTCGGAGTGCATTCCTGGGCCATGGGTGGCTGTAGCAGTGGACGATTGTGGGCACGGTCCTGGCAGGGTCTGGTGCCCTCTCCCACCCACGCTTGTCCTGTGGCCTCAGGCTGGGCATGGGAGGAGCTGGGCACTGACTCTTGTGTATTTTGTATCCCAGGAACGTGGGAGCCCCAGGTACCCTGCTGACGTGGAAAGTGAGCATGGGGGCCTTCGAGGGAGGGAGGGCTCGCCGGCCTCTCTGGGAAGCCACGACGCTGCGTGTCCGATGCTGAGCTTGTTGTGCCAAGACACTTGAGTTGGGGAGCCCCGCTGTGCCTAGGCACCAGCCTCTTTATTTATTTCACAGTCTTATGCAGTCCCCTGGCAGTGACAGCGTTGTCACGCCCTGTCAGTTGATTTACTGGGGTGCTCTCAGGACAAGGGGGCGAGGGCAGCAGTATGGGGCAGGGCCGGGAGCTGTGCAAGGAGGGGCCAGCTGGAGTTGGGCCGTGGCCTGGTCCCTCAGGGGCTCCGAAGTGGGACTAGGGCCCCCCAGGTGGCCCACCCTGAGGGCGTGCCTTTGTGCTTCCCCCGGGGAGGGTGTGGGTGAGGCCTGCTCTCGGGAGGACAGCCTCCCAGGTGCGGGCAGTCACCCGTGGTCTGCGGCAGTTCTCTGGAGAACAGAGCGGCTATGAGCCGTCAGCCCACACTCCCAGGCACTGGTGACTCCCAGGCGGCTGGCACAGGGGACAGCGTGGGGCACCCTGGGGTCTGTCTGCACCATAATCTATACACAATTCTGAATTCAAATTAAAAAATACATTTTCCATGATAAAAGCATATGCACTGCTATGGGCAGAATGCTTACGTCCCCAATTCACACGCCGAGGTTGTCAATGCTTACCCCAGAGGTGGTGGGTATTAGGAGGTGGGGCCTTTGGGAGGTGATTAGGTCGGGGATGGGACGAGTGTCCTAAATGAGGCCAGAGAGAGAGGGAAGACGTTGTCCCCCCAGGCCCTGAATCTGCCGGCACCTTGACCTTGGACTTGCAGCCTCCAGAGCTGTGAGACATGATTTCTGTTGTTTATGAGTCACCCAGGTGTGGTATCTTGTCATAGAATCCTGCACAGACTAGGCCATGCACTGCAGAAAATCAGGACTATCCAGAGAATCATGAGAAAGGAAGACAGGCAAAAGCGCGGCACACTCTTTCCACTTGGTAATAACCACGGTGGTTTGGGCAGATTTTAGCTTTTATTCTCTGCATGTATTTTAAACTCAACTATATGCTGGTGAGATCATTCTGCATATGGTGATTTTAAGGCATAATTGAGAATGAAATGAGGAGATGACAAGGGGAGAGCTTGACAAATGGTGGTGACAGATCCTATCTGTCCCGGGGAGGATGACTGGTCTTTTGATGCAAAAACAACTCCATGATTCATCTCATTAGATATAAGTTATAACCATAAACACACAGAAAGTCATTACTCAAGTACCTTGGCAATAAAAATGGCCATTATGTGGCTCCCTGTAACTCTTTTGTTGTTCTTGAGACAAGATCCCATCTGTGGCCCAGCCTATAGTGCAGTGGTGTCATTGTAGCTCAATGTAGCCTCAAACTCCTGGACTCAGTGATCCTCCTGCCTCAGCCTCCCGAGTAGCTGGGATTATAGGTGCCACCACCACACCAGGCTAATTTTTAAAATTTTTTGTAGAGATGGGGTCTCGCTATTGCCCAGGCTGTTCTTGAATTCCTGGCCTCAAGTGATCCTCCCACCTCAGCCTCCCAGAGTGCTGAGATTACTGGCATGAGCTACTGTGCCCAGCCAACTATTTTTTTTTTTAAGAGGGAAAAGAATGTTTTGTTCAGTAATTGCTCCTGAAATGGTGGCCCTGCCTGCCAGTGGTGTGGTGATGGGAAGAGTTTGGTAGCAGGTACAGTCATGAACTCCAAGGCCAAGTATCAGGTTGAACCGTTTGGAATTTTAATCTACAAAGAGAACAATTTCACATAGTCTCACCAGCTGGTCAAAAGCACATTCTGTAGCACCGAGAAGGGCTCCAAGGCAGAGAACAGCAGGGAGGGAAGCCCGGGGGCAGGACCTCCTCCTTACTGGTGACCAACTGTGAGCCGGGCGCCGAGTCTGGGTCCCGCTGCAACTCCCCAGCCTGAGTTCTGAGCTTCGACTCCTCCCTCAGGGTTGGGGGCTCATCTTCAAGAGGGTTTCTCAAGAAGGATGTTTGTGAGAAGAGCAGCGTTTGCCTGTCCCTTTGTCCCAGAGGCCTTTCGGCAATGGCCTGGACCACTTTTCCGACTCCTCACTCCATGCGTCTGCCCCTCCCACGGGTGCAGCCGAGCTCCTTGGGGCCGGGCTGTGGCTCTGTCTCTGTCACTGAGTCGCTGGAGCCTGCGCGGGGCCGGGCCCCGCTGGAAGAGCGTGTTTAGGTTACTGGGACCTTTTCTTCTCCTCTTTGCTGCCCCTCCTCTCGCTTTTCTCCTGGGCGGGGGGGGGGGGGGGTCGCTCTCACCCAACGTGGGACCCGTGTCGCAGCCACCCTCCTGTTCATGTCGGGGCGTCTTCCTTCTCCACTCAGCCTCCACATCGCTGACTCTGTTTTCTTGCGTCAATTCTGTGTTTTTCTGCTCCCAGTGCGATTTTAACTCCACTGACCGTCTTTATTTCCCAGTTTCTGGTGCCCCTGGCTCCCAGCTGTCTTGCCCAGCTGGCACTCTGGGCCCGTAGGGACCTCCTCGGGTGGTGGGAAGTGGCTGTCAGAGGAGGTCGTTTGGTCCCACAGCATTTTCCAAGCCCCATGTTGCTGCGTTTCCTCTTCCTCATCCTCCACGAGAGAGGATCGGCCAATCCGGGTTTATCCGCGCTCGGGGTGTGTGGACGGCCCTGGGCCCACATGGCCAAGCACCCAGATGACAGCCAAATCCCCTCCTCAGACCCCAAGAAAGGCAGCCCGGCGTGCACAGCTCCTGTGAGACACCTTCTGCTTCCTGAGCTGCCGAGTGGATGGAGTCTCCCGGCAAAACCCCTGCTCTGTACTCACTGTTGACAGAGCTCCTCCCTGGGCAGGGCGCGCCTCCAGTTCCGCTCTCTCCACTCCTGGTGGGTGTCGGGGATTTGTGGGGCGGGGGGCAGAAAGCAGTGTCCCTGCATGGCGGGGCCAGTCCCCAGGCCGTGGTGGGAAGCACGTGTTCATGTTTGGGGAAGACAGAGGAGAGAGCGGAAGCATCTCTGTCCCCACGTCCGCCCCGCAGACTGGCGCTGTCTCTGCTTGGGGGACGTTGCTGTGCTTTGCAGTCCACCGAGCCTTTGCAGGGTGCGACACCCCCGTTCTCGGTGTTGCTGTGATGCTTGTCCTCTCGCGAGCCCTGAGATGGGGCGCTGGGTCTGCTCCATTTCAAGCAATCCTCCCAGCATTGTTCTATTTTTTTCCACTTGAGGGACTCTGTTCTGCTCATTTAAAATGTAAATTTTTGGAGGGCAAAGGGGACAACTGTCATTTCCTCAGCATCCTCACTGACCGTAGCTGCGTCGGACGCGGGAGGTGCTCTGCGCAGAGTGGCCGCTCCCGGCTCGGACTGGGAGCTCCGAAGCTCGTGGGTTTAGGGTCGGCAGACGAATCTACACTCTAAGTCCCGGGTTCTTGTTCGTGAGGGTTGCACGGTGTACGCCTAACTGTATGCGCTTATGTTTTAAAATTGTACCCCACGGATCATAAAATAGTTCCTTCATCAAGGCGGAGTGCCGCCATCCAGCCTCGGTCTCCTCTGCTGCAGAATGGGTGCAAGGACCCTGTTGTGGGCATCTCATGGGCTCTCAGGGACTGAGTCGGGGTAGCTGGCGACGGGGACCCCAGGCCTGGCCCCCACGGGAGCTCAGGATCACTCATTTCCTTGTGTTGCACTGCCTGGCAGCCTGGCCCCACCTGGTTCTGCCTCACCCGGGCCAGGGGCACCTCCTCTCTGTGGTGCGGCCACTCTGGCGGGGGCCCCTCCTCTGCCTGAGCTGCCGCGCTGGCCTCCCGGGTTTGGATTCAGTTCTCCAAATGCCCAGCCTCGGCCTCCTCCAGGCCTCTGCACGGTGTTTGCCGCGTAGCCCCTTCCTCGGGCCTGGGATTGGAGCTCACGTCTTCCCAGAAGCCCACCCTGCTCTCGGGACCCCTGGCCTCTGCTCCTTTCCTGCCGCCAGACCGCCAGTCCCCAGGAGCAGGGGCTGCGTCTGTCTTGTTCCCTGTGACAACCTCAGCGGTTGGCACCACATCTGCCGCAGTGGGTGACGATGGACGCACCTAAAACTAATTAATTGTGGTGAAAAACACGCGATATAAAACTTACCGTTTGGATCATTTTTCAGGGCGCACTTTGGTGGCATCAAGCACATTCACACTTGGTGCAGCGTCACCACCCACAGAACCTTTCACTTCCCAAACCAAAACTCTGTCCCCAT
>RJWJ010045754.1:0-11675 GCA_004363605.1 Indri indri
ACTGCCCCCCATGAACCTCCTCCATTCAGTCTTTTGATCCCTTCTCCCTGTTCCATCTCTAGGACGTTGTATTCAGCCTTCTGCATGGAGCTGGCCTCCCATGGCTTTGTGGTTGCTGTGCTGGAGCACAGGTGAGGGATGACAGTCACAATGAACTGTCATGAATTGGGTACCTGCAGTGAGCTAGGATATGGCTAGTTCCCTACCAATGTATTATTTCTAATCCTCCCAACAACCTTGCAAGGCAGATAATATACCCATTTTAAGGAGGAGAAAACCACGTTTCAAAAATGTTAAATAACTTGCCAAAAGTGACACAGCTGAGTTGGGATTCAAACCCATGTCTGTCTCTAAAATCCATGTTTTTCTACTCTCCTATGCATGCCACCAGATATCCTTCCCTACTGGCCAGCAGGGCAATCCAGTGTCTTGGCTGAAAGGGAGCAGTTGGTAAAGGGGAGAAATAAGCTCGAAAGTGTCTTCTGGTTTCTCTCTGATGACATGTATATTTCAGGGACCAGTCAGCTGCAACCACCTATTTCTGCAAGCAGGCCCCAGAGGAGAACCAGCCCACCAACCAGTCGCTGGAGGAGGAATGGATCCCCTACCGTCGAGTTGAGGAAGGGGAGAAGGAATTCCATGTTCGGAATCCCCAGGTAAGCTTGTGCCAATTGGGGAGGGGTAGTTAATAAGCCTGTCCTCTCTATATTATGCTCACAAAGCAAGAATTTTAACTAACCCTCTCTCTCGAGATCTCAACCGTAGTGGGTCTGAGTTTGCCACATCGGTGCGAATGAATGGGGTATTAATTAAGACTCCTACAATTGCTGGTGACAGAAACCCCACTTGAGCTTGCTTAGGTGCAAAAGGGGATTGCTTGGCTCATATGAGTAGACTGTAGGAAGAGCAAGACCACTGGAACCAGGCTCGAATGCCACCAGGCCTTGCTCTTCACTCTCGTCTCTGTCTCTCTCCTGGTTGGTTGGTCTCATCTGCAAATGGGCTCACTTTCTAAGGTTAGAACCACAGCTCTTGACAGCTCTGAGCTTGCACATGTTCATCCTTGTCATCTGAGAGAATAGGGCTGTTTTCGAGTTGCTTTCCCCAGTTCCCCAACCCAGGTGTCAAGCTGCAGTTTGAAAAATCCTGGAGAGGGATCCCTGGCTTGAGGAAAAGTACCAAAATGGGAAGTTCCCACCAGAAATACATTGTTAGATTTGGGGGTGGAGGGAGGGCAGTCTTCGAAAGGAAAGGTTAACAGGAGAAGCAGGGGGTGGGGAGGACGTAAGTGCTAGGCAGACAAAAATGATAGCTGTGTGCTATAAATGGGCAGGTAGAATCCAGCACTGGATGGTTAATAAGAAGACTCTTAATTCCTTTTGCATTCAACGTGCTTTCACATACATCATCTCATGGGATCCTCCTGACAACCCTGTGGGTAGGTGGGTAGAGTGTGAACAGTAGGGCTGATTCCATTATGCCGTTAGGTAGTGCTTATGTGAGCTGTGAGGGAGCTGAGCCTTTCTCAGGATGTGGGGCCCACAGTGCTCGCTGAGATGTGGGTGGGCAAACTATCCCTGCATTCTTCCTTGGCTCTGCAGGTGAGTGAGGTTCTCACTGGGCGGTAAGGAGTGTTCTAGCTCCCACTGGGACTGTGTGTTGCAGGTGCATCAGCGGGTAAGCGAGTGCGTGCGAGTGTTGAGAATCCTGCAAAAGGCCGCTGCTGGGCAGACTGTCCTCAACATCTTGCCTGGTGGGTTGGATCTGATGACCTTGAAGGTATGGCAGCAATTGGTATGACCCAGAGCCCACTCATTCATCAGGACTTTCTTGGTCACAAATAACAAACCTAACTCACTAGCTTAAACCAAAAGAGAATATACTGGCTCATGTAACTAGGAAGACCAAAGGTAGACTTTAGGCCAGTGTAGTCAGATCCAGGGTCTCAGACATCATCATCAAAGCTCTGGCCCTCTTTTCTCCCTTCTCCTGCCTCAGTTTCTCTGTGCATATGTGGGCTTCATTCTTACCAGACCTTTAGGCAAGAAAGATGGTTATTAGCACCTCAAGCTTGCATGTCAATTTACAGCTCCAGATTCAAATTTCTATAGCGATGGGGGTCTCACTATGTTGCTCATAGGCTGCTTTTGAACTCCTGGCCTCAAGCAATCCTCCTGTCTCGGCCTCCCAAAGTGCTGGCATTACAGGCATGAGCCACCAAGCCGCCCCACAGCTCCAGATCTAAAAAGAAAAGAGAATTTGTTAGGTTCTACTAATCTGGGAAGGCTGTGGCCTGACTTGGATCACATGCCCGTTCTGGGCGAGTCCTTGATTCAGAGGAAGAGCATATTCTGGTTGGCCTGCCTAGGTCATATACCCACTTCTGGGTCAGGGGTTGACGGCCCCACCAGGGCCAATGGAAAAAGGAGAGGTGCTTCATTCCACAAAGGAAGGGCTACTGAGCGGCAAACAGTCTGTGTCTACTCTAGGTGAATCCCTTCCTTTGAGGGAATCTCGAGAACCCTCCCAGAAAGATGTGCAACCTTCCTGGCTATGGAATTTGGTGCCTTTGAAGGTACATTCTCCACCCCCCACTCCCACCCAATCTTTTTTCCACCTGATTTCAAAAGTAGCTCAGGCTCTGTTCAGAGAACCAAGAAGTCACACAAAAGCATGAAGAAAAATGAATCATTTGATTTTTTTCTCCCAGTTCGTTTAAAATGCATTAATAAGCCGGGCACAGTGATACACGCCTATGGTCCCAGCTACTAGGAAGGCTCAGATGGGAGGATCACTTCAGCCTAGGAGTTCAAGGCCAGCCTGGGCAACATAGTGAGACCCCATCTCTAAAAAATTTTGACAAAATGTCTTAACATATATGTATATTTTTAAAAACAAAAATGATATGTATGATGTTTTGTGGTCTTTTTTCACTTCAGAACAGTATGAGTACCTTCTCATGCTAATTAATATTTTTCTGTGGCATGATTTTTAAAGCTTAAAAAAAATTATTTCAGAGAGGGGGTCTTACTGTGTTGTTCAGGCTGGACTCAAATTCCTGGGCTCAAGTGACCCACCTATATGGCATGATTTGTAATAGCCATGTAATATTCTATTGTCGGAGTAAGAATGATATGTGTATGTATGTGTGTGTGTATATATATATATATAATATGTACCTATGTATGACTGCTTTATGATTACTTACTATGATAAGAGCTCTTCACACAAATTTATGAAATAAGCATTATTACCTCTTTGTATAGAAAGAAACCAAGGATAAAAAAGACTAAGTGTCTACCCAAGATTACTGAGCCAAGTAAGCGGTAGAGTCAAACTTTAAACTGGGGCTTTTTGATCCTAAAGCCTGTTCTGTGTGCCCCAAAGCTGCTTTAGAAAATATCTTTTAAAGGCTTTGGGAGTATCTTCCAGGGAGAAGCATCTGCCTACATGGCCAGTAGGTAAGGTAGACCCTGCAGTCTAGAGTGCTTTACCAACAGCAGTAGGTATTTGTGTCATCCACTCCCACCAGATGAGGAGCGGGCCCTGGGCACTGAAGTCCAGGCCTAAATGCCTGTGAGCCTGAGACAGGATGGGGAACAGCAGGCTGCAGTCCAGTTGAGTTAGTTAAGAGGCAGTCTTTTGGGAGAAATGCAGAATAAAAAAGCTAGGTGAATTTTCATTTATCAGATTGAGTAAGATCCAAAAATTGATATACTCATTCTATTGACAAAGCTGTGGGGAAATAGATATTCTCCTACATTGCTGGTGAGAGGACAAATTGCCCCATGGAGGGCATTTGGCAATAGCTGTCAACAGTACAAATGCACATGTTATTTGACCCAGCCATTTCCAGTTTGGGGAATTTATCCCACAAATACACACAAGCAGCATGATGGATATACAGTGTTATTCATTCCAGTGTTGTTATAATAGCAAAAGATTGATAGCAATGTAAATGCTCACCAATAAGGGAACTGGTTTAATAGATTATGGAACAGTGTTGGTTAATGCTAAATTGCTAAAGCACATAAACCCCATATCTCAGTGGCTTAATATAATAGAAATATGTTTCTTTTTTTGGTGCTGCAATAAAACTTTATTGGTGGACACTAAATTTGAATTACATGTAATTTCCATGTGTTACAAAATATTCTTTTGATTTTTTTTTTTTGAAGCATTTAAAAATGTAAAAATCATTCTTGACATGCAAGTCTTACAAAAAGGGCAATGGGCCAGATTTAGCCTGTGAGCGCTGTTTTACGTTTTTTTATTATTTCAAAAAAATTTATGGGAGAAATGTTTTTTGTTGCATAGATGGATTGTATCATGCTGAAGTCAGGGCTTTCAGTGTACTGGTCACCAGAATATGGTGTACATTGTACCCAATAGGTAGCTTTTTATCCCTCACTCCCCTACACTCTCCCCCTTCTTAGTTTTCAATGTCCGTCACACCACTTTATGACCATATATATCCCTTAGTTAGCTCCCACTTATAAGTGAGAACATGGGGTATTGCTTTTTCCATTCCTGAGATAACTTCACTTAAGATAATGATCTCCAGTTCCATCCAAGTTGCAGCAAAAGACGTTATTTCATTCCTTTTTATGACTGAGTAGTACTCCATGCTATATATTAATATATAACACATTTTGTTTTTGTTTTTTTTGAGACAGAGTCTCGCTCTGTTGCCTGGACTAGAGTGCCATGGCATCAGCCTAGCTCACAGCAACCTCAAACTCCTGGGCTCAAGCGATCCTCCTGCCTCAGCCTCCCAAGTAGCTGGGACTACAGGCATGTGCCACAATGCCCAGCTAATTTTTTCTATATATTTTTAGCTGTCCAATTAATTTCTTTCTATTTTTGGTAGAGACGGGGTCTTGCTCTTGCTCAGGCCAGTCTCGAACTCCTGAGCTCAAACGATCCACCCGCCTCGGCGTCCCAGAGTGCTAGGATTACAGGCGTGAGCCACCGCATCCGGCCTATACCACATTTTCTTTATCCACTCATCAGTTGATGGGCACTTAGGTTGATTCCATATTTTTGCAGTTGTGAATTGTGCTGTGATAAACGTTCAGGTACAGAAGAATTATTTCTCTCCTACATAAAGTCCAAAATGAGTGCTCCTGAGCAAGAGGTCACCCAGGGATCCAGCTCCTTTCGTATGTGGCTCTACCATCTTTCATTAATCTGCTGTTTACCTTAAGCCAATGGACTGGGAAAGGGTGTGGAGGTTTGTACAAGAGAGTTTTTATGGATCAGGCCTGGAAGCGGAGATGTCACTTTTGCTCACATTCTATTGGCTAGGACTCAGTCACAAGGCCACATCTAACTGCTGAGAAATAGTCTAGCTGTGTGTCCAGGAAGGAAAAGAACAGATTTGGTGATTAGCTAGCTGTCTATATCAGGGTGAAATCAAATGTAGCTGTAAAAAAGGATGAGGAAGTTCTTTATGTACTAACATTGTTATGTTAAAAAGTAAGATACAGGCTGGGTGGTGGCTCACGCCTGTAATCCTAGCACTCTGGGAGGCCCAGGCGGGCAGATCATTTGAGCTCAGGAGTTTGAGACCAGCCTGAACAAGAGCGAGACCCCGTCTCTACTAAAAATAGAAAGAAATTGGCCAAACAACTAAAAATAGAAAAAATTAGCCAGGCATGTTGGCATGTGCCTGTAGTCCCAGCTACCTGGGAGGCTGAGGCAGGAGGATCACTTGAGCCCAGGAGTTTGAGGTTGCTGTGAGCTAGGCTGATGCCACTGCACTGTAGCCCAGGCAAGAGAGTGAGACTCTGTCTCAAAAAAAAAAAAAAAAAAGTAAGATACAGAACTACTTGTGTAAAAAGAGGGGAGAGTATATATTCATGTTTGTTTATGTGTGTATGAGCAATCTCTGCAAGGACATGTAAGGAACTGTTACCTGTTTGGGAGCAGGAAGTCGGCAGCCAGGTGGAAATAAATGGGGTGGGTGAGAGACTTCTCTGTATACTCCTGATGTTAGAGGTATAAGAATATAGTCACCTATAAAATAAAAAAACTGACAAGGCCATCCAACCAAATTGTTGATCTGAAGGTATGAGCGGAGAGAGAAAATTTAGGTGTTAATATAAAGCCTTGGGATAGAAAGAAACAGCGTAGCAGAGAGAACAGGGTTCAGAGCAGAGGCTGGGCGGCAAGGCCTGGAGAGTTCCCAAGCCCCTTAGCCGGCAGCTCCAGTGGCTTTTTATATAACCAAGCCCCGAGGCTTCTGGGGACAAGCAGAAATAGATACTTGCAGAGCATGTTAGCGCGTGCAGACTCACTCTCTCTTCCTCTAGGCTTTGAATACAAATCAGGACAGATATCCAGAGAGGAAGTAGAGCCTTAGTTCATTTGCACACAAGCAGTCCTTGCTCCAGAGCAAAGTGGATGGGCAGCAGGAGCTCCCCCATTCTACCCTCAGCTCGGCCTATGTGTCATCCCCTCGGACCGATTTATGAGGCAGGGGTTGTAGAGGATGGAGGCAGCTCTTATTTGTGACATGCTCATAGACTGATGAGTCAGTGTGGGATCTGACAATTTCTATCTGTCTATCTATCTATCTATCTACCTATCTATTTAGAGACAGGGTCTTGCTCTGTTGCTCAGGCTAGAGTGCATTCGTGTGGTCGTAGCTAGGACTATAGCTGCATACCACCAGGCCCACCTAATTTTTAAACATTTTTTGTAGAGACAGGGGTCTCACTATGTAGCCCAGGCTAGTCTTGAACTCCTGGCCTCTAGCGACCCTTCTACCTCCGCCCCCCAAAGCACTGGGACTATAGGCTGAGCCACTGTGCCCAGTCTATCCATTTATTTATTCATAGATATTTGAATGTCTACCCCAGTCTAGGTGTTGTTAGGCAAGATTACAGAAATACAGATGAGAAACATGGTTCTCAGAACTCCTGCCTACAGAAGGCTGTTCAGTGTAAGGGTTGCCTGACCGCTGCTCTCCAGTAGGGACGAGGTTCTTAATAGTGTAGTTTTGGGGGGCTCACCCACTCTGTTGTGCCTGTGGCCTCATTGCTTCACTGTTTCTTCCTCTGACCTCTGATGAATTCCTAAAAAAGCAGTCCCGAGTTTCTGACTTGGCTAAGTTCTCCATTTTCCTCAGGGCAGCATCAACATGAACCGCGTGGCTGTGATGGGACATTCGTTTGGGGGGGCCACAGCTATTCTGGCTTTGGCCAAGGAGACCCAATTTCGGTGAGTTTCCAGGTGCTGCTGCTGCTGTTAGCCACACACACCATCCATTCGTTCAGCAAGTATTCGTCACACAAGTATTATGTTCTAGGCACCATTTGCAGGGCTGGGGATTCAGCAGGGAATGAGAAAACAGGATCTCTGAGTTCATGGAATTACGTTATTGTGGCAGGAGACGGACTAGTAAACAAGCCAACAGATAATAAAATCCCCATCACCAAGTGAAATGAAGAAAATAAAACACACTAATATGTTAGAGTATCTGGAGACTTCTCAGGGAAAGTGACTCAAGCCAAGACTGAAAAGGCAAAGAAGCAAGGCACATAAAGGTCTTGAAGATCATTCCAGCTGCAGGAACAGCTCACACAAAGTCCCAGAGGTGGAGAGAAGCTTGCTGTGTTGGTGTGGTGGGGGGAAGGGAGGGGGGCACTTAAGAGGCGATCAGAGAGATAAGCAGGGGCCACATCACAGGGCCTTTTGGCCAGGGTAAGGAAGTGTCGATTTTGTTCTAAATGTAATGGGAAACCATGGAAGGATTTTAAGCAAAGAAAAATCAATCTTGTTTACATTTTAAAAGATCCCTCTGGCCGCTGTGTAAGGAATGGATTGTAGCAGGACAAGACTGAAAACCTGGAGGCTAGTGAGAGGGAGGTGGTTTTAGAGTCAGGTCAGAGATAATGGAATTGCTTCAGGATGGAGCCAAGTGAATGAAGTCAGGATGTGTTGTGCAGTTGTCAGGACTTGGTGATGTATGAGGTGAAGGAAAGAGAGGAAATCATGTTTTTCATTTGTGTATCTGTTATTTGAGTGGAAAAGGATTGCTCCTTACTGAGATGGAGAAGACTGGAGAAGCATTTCGGAGGTTGGGGGGTGGGGAGGTGGCTGAAGCTTAGGGCCATAGTTTTGCCTTTATGACGTAGTTTTGCTCTTGGCAGCAACGTGGCTTTTCCTGATCTCACGTAGCACCTGTGCAATCAGGGCACTGAACTTATTTTGTTACCTTGTCTATTCTGTCTTCTGCTGGACTGGGAGCTCCTTGAGAGCAAGAACTCTTGTCATTTATTTCTGTATCTGAAGCACAGGGCTAAGCACATAGTAGGTACTCAGTGAATGCCAAATGAATGATTAGATGAATGAAATGCCAGTCTTTGGAACTTGAGTCAGTCACCTGAGAGTAGATCCAGGAGAAGGAGGAGATCTGGTCCTTACTCTTAGGGAGTTTAAAATCTAGAAGGATCTTTGGTGACAGGTAAAAGTGATCCCTATCCAAGATCCTAACCGGCTTTCTGAGCCTTTAGCCCACCAGAGGGAAGAACTCTGTCCTTTTCCCCCCACCCTGACTATTCTTCCTAGGTTTCTACGTGGCAGTTCCAAATGTCTGGTCCTGTTCCAGGTGTGCTGTGGCTCTCGATGCTTGGATGTTTCCTCTGGAACGTGACTTTTACCCCAATGCCCGAGGACCTGTGTTCTTTATCAATGCTGAGAAGTTCCAGACAGTGGAGAGTGTCAATTTGATGAAGAAGATATGTGCCCAGCATGAACAGTCCAGGATCATAACTGTCCTGTGAGTAAACCCCCAGGTCATAATCCCAGTGTCCTCCCTGTTTTCTACTCAGCTGTGGCTCCCTTAATTTTTTCTGGAATATCTAGAACTTTCTATTAATAGAATAACTAAATACTTCTGAATTTCAAAATCTTAATTCCTTTAGAATTTCCTGTCTGTCCCTCTTCTCCACTCAGCTCCACCTATAGTGATTTCTTCAGTAGTTTATGTGACTTTATGACATGACTTACCTGGTGCTTTCTGGGAAAGGGGTATTGTAGGATTGTGTGTTGGAGAGGAAAGGGCGTGGGTCTGGGTGGGTTCCAGAGATCACTGGCCTCATTTGGGAATTTTATTGAGTCTTTTGAACAGTGTGGATACAGTAGACCCTTGACATTCACCTGATAGATGTTTAGAGACCTTCATGAATACCTAAATCCACAGATCATGCTAACTTATGTTTTTTCCCACGAACTATCTATATTCTGGCCAAGAGAAACCACATTCTCTTTGCTTCCATCACCAGCACCATCGGTTGCTTGTCTTTTGGGAGCCATTTTTCACAGAGTAAAACCATTTTTAGTGGCTTTCAGAACTGTACCGTATGTGGGCGGTTGTGGTGAGCTCCAGGTGCAGAGCCGAGCTCTCACTGACTTGCCCCCGCCCTGCACTTGAGCCTAAGAGCACACAGGCTTCAGGGACCCCAGCTCCTGTTTCAGCAAAATGACAAGTGACTGCATGCCATGGACCTTCACTCAGGTAGTTGAAATGCCACATCCAGAGCCCCTGAATGCTAGGTGTTTGCTGGAAGGTGGCTCCCTTCCTCCCTTGCTCATCTTGGCCCAGGCCGTCCCCTCCCCTTTCAGTTTGATTTCATGGCAGCAGAGCAGGACTTGGACTTTTCCCCAGGTCCATCGAGTTCAGGAGGGAAGGGATGGGGGGCCAGGCAGGAAGGGGCACACAAAGGGGATCCAACTACCAGCAGTGTACTATCGCAGGATACTCAAGTATCCAATATATTGTTTGTATGCCTTAAATAATGCATTTTTTAAAAGTCAGTTTTTCTGCATGATATCAGACAAATACTTTGGCATTTAGATTTTCTTTCCCTCATTGAATTGACTAGCAAATATACTTATGAGAGATTTAGCCCAAAATGAACCTAGTGAGCTTTTCGCCTGCAAATTAAATATACTTAGTGTCAAAAGACTTAAGTTCTAACCCAGAAGTCCCCCTTTACATACACTCGCCCTCACTTTTCTGATTATTTAAATAAAGGCAAGTTGTTCCTCTTGCCTGTTTACGCTGTGGTACAGTTCCGAAGAAGGAGCTAATATGTTGTGTGAAAGTGCAAAAGTCACTGGATAAAGCTGGGGCGTAACAGGTTATCATAGCCTAGGAATGGCAGGTGCTGCAGACCTCGCCTCCCCGCCCCATCCCCGCTCCAGCGGGCTCAGCCTTCCCCCCGCACCATCGGGCATTGTGATCTATCTAGGGCTGGAGCCAGCTTTGAAGCCAGGCACATTCGGGTTCAAATGCTGCCTTGGGCGGTACACATCTCTCAGATTCTGTCGAAGGGGGAAATACTTCCCTCACAAGGTTGCTGTGAAAATGAAGGGTGATAATGCATGGAGAACACCTTGTACATAGTAGATGCTTAACAAATACCTGTATGCCCTTGCCTCCAGACCCTACAAGCTGTTTTTCTTTTCCTCTAGGGGTTCTGTTCATCGGAGTCAAACTGACTTTGCTTTTGTGACTGGCAACTTGATCGGTAAATTCTTCTCCACTCAGAACCGTGGGAGCCTGGACCCCTACAAAGGGCAGGAGGTTGTGGTGCGGGCCATGCTGGCCTTCCTGCAGAAGCACCTGGGTAAGAGGAGAACCAGGGCCATGGAGCAGCAGTGGGGTCCCTTAGGTTTCCCTGCAACACAGTAGTCTACACTGACAGGTCTGGGACGCGGGAGATTTATGGCAAATGGAAAACCTAAGTGAGGAGTTACATAGAATTATAGAAAAAAACACTTAATTGCAAGTGTGGAGACCCTGACTCTGTCTTACCAGTGGAATGACCTTGGCCTAGTCATTTAACCTCTCTAAACCTTGGTTTCTGCACTGTACATGGAACATTCACCTCTCTCTACTCCACCACCTCTGTCCTAATCCAAACTCATCACTCATCTTACCTGCATTGTCGGGGAAGTTATGATGATACTGGGCTACATTATGGAAGTGTTTTAAAGAAAGAAAGTGTGGAAGGATTATGACTAATATCATAAGCCACAGACTAGCTAAAGGGCAAGACCTCCAGAGGTCCCTGGTCCAGCCTCCACCCAAAGGAGATGTCCTCTGTTGCCTTCCCTGCCACACGATTAGGCCCTCTCCACCGCTGGAAACTTGGATGGTTTTAAGAGTTGATTTTCTATTAGCCGAGCACAGTGGCACATACCTGTAGTCCTAGCTACTCAGGAGGCCAAGGCTGGAAGATCACTTGAGCCCAGGAGTTCAAGACCAGCTTGAGCTGGTCACACCTGTAATCCTAGCACTCTGGGAGGCCGAGGTGGGCAGATTGTTTGAGCTCAGGAGTTTGAGACCAGCCTGAGCAAAAGTGAGACCCCGTCTCTACTAAAATTAGAAAGAAATTAATCAGACAACTAAAAATATATAGAAAAAATTAGCCAGGCATGGTGGTGCATGCCTGTAATCCCAGCTACTCAGGAGGCTGAAGCAGAAGGATCGCTTGAGCCCGAGAGTTTGAGGTTGCTGTGAGCTAGGCTGACGCCACAGCACTGTAGCCTGGGGGACAGAGTGAGACTCTGTCATAAAAAAAAAAAAAAAAAAAAAAAAGACCAGCTTGAGCAATATAGTGAAACCCCCATCTAAAAAAAAAAAGAGAGAGATGATATTCTAG
>RJWJ010045755.1:0-11640 GCA_004363605.1 Indri indri
TCTCTATAAACCTGTCCTAAATTAAAAATATAGTAAGTTGAAAATGCATTTAATACCCCAATAAACCCCATCATAAAGTTGAAAAATCATAAGTCAAACCATTGTAGGTCAGGGACTGTCTGTACATTCATCCCTTGGTGTCCACAGGGAATTGGTTCCAGAATCCCTGAGTACACCAACATCCAAGGATGTTCAAGTCCCTGATATAAAATAGTGTGGTATTAATATTTGCATATAACCTATGCATATCCTCCCGTATAGTTTATCTCTAGATTACTTATAATACCTAATACAATGTAAATGCTATATAAGTAGTTATACTGTATTTTTTAAATTTGTATTAATTTTTATTGTATTTTTATTTTTTAATATTTTCAATCTGTGGTTGGTCGAATTCACAGATGCAGAACCTGTATGTAGATACAGAGGGTGACTGCAGTTTCTTCAAAGTAGCAGCAAATATAACCACCATTACAGTTCTGGATGATAGTAGCCATCCTCCTGGGTGTGAGGTGTATCTCATTGTAGTTTTGATTTGCATTTCTCCAATGATTAGTGATTTAAGCATCTTTTCAAGTGCTTATTGGCCATTCATATACCTTCTTTGGAGAAATGTCTATTCAAGTCCTCTGCCCATTTTTGAATTGGTCATTTTTTTGTTGTTGACTTTAGAAATTCTCTATATGTTCTGGATATTAATCCCTTATCAAACATATGCTTCACAGATCCAGTAGTTGCCTTTTTACTCTATTGATATTGGTTTTGGTTCACAAATTTTAAAATTTTTCATGAAGTCTTATTTGTCAATTTTTTTCTTTGGTTTCCTGTGCCTTTGGTGTTACATCCAAGACAGAAATTTACTCTTGTGTTTTCTCTTAAGAGTTTTATAGTTTTAGATCTTACATGTAGGTCTTGGATCTAACTTTTACATATGGTGTTCGGTAAGGGTCCAGCTTCATTCTTTCGCATGTGGATATCCGGTTTTCCCAGCACCATTTGTTGAAAAGACTGTCCTTTCCCTATTCAATGGTCTTGGCACCCTTGTCAAAAATCATTCTACCATATATGCAAGGTTTATTTCTGGACTCTTTATTTAATTGGTCTATATGTATGTGTTTATGCCAGTATTACACTGTTTTGGTTACAGTAGCTTTGTAGTAGATTTTGACATCAGGAAGTGTGGGTCCTCCAATGTTGGCTCAAGATAGAGCCAAGATTGTTTTGGCTATTTGGGGTCCCTTGAGATTCCATATGAATTCCAGGATAGGCTTTTTTATTTCTGCAAAAAACGTCATTGAGATTTTGACAGGGATTGCACTGAATCTGTAGATTGCTTTGGTTGTTATGGACATCTTAACAATAATAAGTCTTCAAGTCCATGAACATGATATATGTTTCCATTTATTTATGTCAACTTTAATTTCTTTCAGCAATGTTTTGTATTTTACATTAATAAGCCTTTCACCTCATTGGTTAATTCTTAAATATTTTACTCTTTTTGATGCTATTAAATAGAATTATTTTCATAATTTCCTTTTCTAATTGTTCATTGTTAGTGTATAGAAACCCAGCTGATTTTTGTGTTGACTGTATGTTTTACTACTTCACTAAATTCATTTATTCTAACAGGGTTTATTTTGGTGATATCTTTAGGGTGTTCTACATATAAGATCATATAGTATCTGTGAACAGAGATCATTTTACGTCTTCCTTTCTGACTTGTATGCCTTTTATTTATTTTTCTTGCCTGATTGCTCTGACTAGAACTTCCAGTACTATGTTGAATAGAAGTGGTGAAGATGAGCATCCTTGCTTTGTTCCTGATTGTAGAGGGAAAGTTTTCAGTCTTTCGACATTGAGTATGGTATTCTCTGTGGGTTTTTCATATATAATTTTTATTATGTTGAGGTAGTTTCCTTCTATTCTTAGTTTGTTGAGTGTTTTTATAATGAATGGGTGTTAAATTTTCATGCTTTTTCTTCATCAATTGAGATGATGATATAGTTTTTGTCCTTCATTCTGTTAATTTGTATCAATTTTTCTATGGTGAACCATCCTTGCATCCCACGAATAAATCCACTCGGTCATAGTGTACAGTCCTTCTCATGCTAGTGAATTAGGTTTGCTGGAATTCTACTGAGGATTTTGCATTAATGTTCATAGGGATAATGGTCTGTGGTTTTCTTATGGTGTCTTTATCTTTGATATCAGGGTAATGCTGGACCTCATAGAATGAATTAGGAAGTATTTTCTCCTCTTCAGTTTTTTGGGAAAAGTTTAAGAAGGATTGGCGTTCTTTAAATGTTTGGTAAAATTCACCAGTGAAGCCATCAAGTCCAAGGCTTTTCTTTGTCATGAGATTTTTGATTAGTTATTCAATCTCCTTACGAGTCATAAGTCTATTCAGATTTTCTGTTCCTTCATGATTTAGTCTTGGTAGGTGTCATGTTTTTATGAATTTGTCCATTTCATCTAGGCTATCAAATTTGTTGGCATATAACTGTTCATAGTACTATCATAAAAACCTTTTTGTTTCTGTAACATTGGTAGTAACATCTCCACTTTTATTTCTGATTTCAGTAATTTGAGTTTTCTCTCTCTCTCTCTCTCTTTTTTTAAGTCCATCTAGCTAATGGTTTGTCAACTTGTTGATCTTTCCAAAGAACCAACTTTTGGTTTCATTGACTTTTCTCTCTCTCTTTTTTTTTTTTTCATTTGAGACAGAGTCTGGCTCTGTTGCCTGGGCTAGAGTGCCGTGGCGTCAGCCTAGCTCACAGCAACCTCAAACTCCTGGGCTCAAGCGATCCTCCTGCCTCAGCCTCCCGAGTAGCTGGGGCTGCAGGCATACGCCACCATGCCTGGCTAATTTTTTCTATATATATTTTTTTAGTTGTCCAGATCATTTCTTTCTATTTTTTGGTAGAGACAGGGTCTCGCTCTTGTTCAGGCTGGTCTCGAACTTCTGACCTTGAGCAATCCACCTGCCTCGGCCTCCCAGAGTGCTAGGATTACAGGCGTGAGCCACCGCACCCGGCCAGACTTTTCTCATTTTTAAATTCTCAATTTCATTTATCTCTCCTCTAATCTTTACTTCTAATAGCTTTTGGTTTCGTTTTTTTTTTTCTTTTTTTTTATTTCAGAATATTATGGGGGTACAAACATTTTGGTTACATAAATTGCTTTTGTACTGTTTGAGTCAAAGTTATAAGTGTGCCCATCCCCCGGATAGCATGCACTGTACCTGTTAGGTGTGAATTTACCCACTCCTTCTTCCCCCTCTACCTGCTTGATTTCTGATGAATGTTATTTCTATATGTGCACATAAGTGTTGATTGATTAGTTCCAATTTAAAGGTGAGTTCATGTGGTGTTTATTTTTCCATTCTTGTGATACTTAATTTAGAAGAATGGGCTCCAGTTCCATCCAGGTTAATACAAGAGGTATTAGTACATCATTTTTTATGGCTCAGTAGTACTCCATGGTGTACATATACCACATTTTATTAATCCACTCATGTATTGATGGGCACTTGGGTTGTTTCCACATCTTTGCAATTGTGAATTGTGCTGATATAAACATTTAAGTGCA
Organism: Indri indri; assembly: GCA_004363605.1. Taxonomy (NCBI): domain Eukaryota; kingdom Metazoa; phylum Chordata; class Mammalia; order Primates; family Indriidae; genus Indri; species Indri indri. The sequence continues at coordinate 3,589 of RJWJ010045755.1, forward strand.
GGTGTCTTTTTTATAGAATGTCTTTTTTCCCAGTAGGGGGATTGCTGAATCAAATGGTAGTTCTACTTTCAGTTCTTTGAGGTATCTCCATACTGCTTTCCATAGAGGTTGTACTAGTTTGCAGTCCCACCAGCAGTGTATGAGTGTTCCTTTCTCTCTGTATCCACACCAACATTTGTCATTTTGGGACTCTTTGATAAAAGCCATTCTCACTAGAGTTAAGTGATATCTCATTGTGGTTTTGATTTGCGTTTCCCTGATGATTAAAGATGTTGAGAATTTTTTTTTAATGTTTCTTGACCGTTAGTCTATCTTCTTTTTAATGGAGTCGTTTGATTTTTTTCTTGCTTATTTTCCTGAGTTCTGTACAGATTCTAATTATCAGCCCTTTATCAGATGTATGGCATCCAAATATTTTCTCCCATTCTGTAGGTTGTCTATTTGCTCTAGTGATAGTTTCTTTGGCTGTGCAGAAGCTTTTTATTTGATCAGGTCCCATTTATTTATTTTTGTTGTTGCTGTGATTACTTTTGGGGTCTTCTTCATAAATTCTTTGCCTAGGCTGATATCTATAAGAGTTTTTCCAGCATTTTCTTCTAGAATTCTTATGTTTTCATGCTTCAGGTTTAAGTCTTATCCATCGTGAGTTGATTTTTTTGAGAGGTGTGGATCCAATTTCAGTCTTCTACATGTGGCTGTCCAGTTTTCCCAGCACCATTTATTAAATAGAGATTCTTTTCCCCAGTGTATGTTTTTGTCTGCTTTGTCAAACATCAGATGGCAATATGAGGATGGTTTTATATCTGGATTCTCTGATCTGATCCATTGGACTGTGTCTCTGTTCTTGTGCTAGTACCATGCTGTTTTGGTTACTATATCCTTGTAGTATAGCTTGAAGTCATAAATTGATGCCTCCCAAATTGTTCTTTTTTCTTAAGGTTGCTTTATTTTCTTTTTCTTCCTTTTTTTTCCCTAACTACCCAAATTCTTAGTATTAAGTTTGCTTTAGCTATACAAGGTCTTCTCTCGTTCTGTACGAAACATAGAATTATTTTGTCTAGATCTGTGAAAAATGTAATTTTTTCTTCTCTTTCTCTTTCCTTAACTTGTAAAGTTAGGTTGTTAATATGATATTTTTTTTTAATGTAAGCATTTATAGCTAAATTCCCCTTTAGCGCTGCTTCTACTGAGTTTATAAGTTTTGGTGTGTTGTATTTTGGGTTTCATTTGTCTCCAAGTATTTTCTAATTTCTCCTTTGATTTATTCTTTGACCTATTGTTTGTTTAAGAGTTTGTTGTTTAATTTCCACAAATTTGTGCATTTTATGCCTTCATTTCTGCTTTATTCCATGGTTGGAGAAGAGACTTTGTATGATACATATCTTTTTCAACTTATTAAGACTTAATCTGTGGCCTGATATATGATCCATCCTAGAAAATGCCCATGTGCACTTGAGAAGAATGTATATGCTGTTGTTATGTATAGCGTTTTCTGTATGTCTGTTACATCTAGTTGGTTTATTGTGTTAAGTCCTCTATTTTCTTACTTATCTCTTTCTGGTTGTTACGAGAGTAGGGTATTGAAGTCTCCAACTGTTGTGGTAGAAGTGTCTGTTTCTGCCTTCAATTTTGTTAGGTTTTGCTTCATTTATTTGATGGTCTGTCATTAGGTTCATAATTATTATATCTTCTTACTATATAAACTCTTATTAATATGTAATGTCTTTCTTTATCTCTTGTAATCTTATTGATTTGAAGTCTATTTTGTTTGACAGTAGTATGGCCATTCCTGCTCTCTTTGGCTGCTATTTGTGTGTTCTTTCTTTTTCTACCCTTTCACTTTTAATCTATTTGTGTCTTGGGATCTAACCTGAGTAGCTTGTAGACGGCATGTGTTGGGCATGTTTTGTCCATATTGCCAATCTCTGTCTTTTGGAGAGTTTAATCCATCTACATTGAAAGTAATTAGTGATGAGGAGGAATGTCTGTCATTTTGCTATATGTTTTTTGTTTTGTTTTATTTTATTTTATTTTAGACAGAGTCTTGCTCTGTTATCTGGGCTAAAGTGCCGTGGCATCATCCTAGCTCACAGCAACCTCAAACTTCCTGGGCTCAAGCAATCCTCCTGCCTCAGCCTCCCAAGTAGCTAGGACTACAAGTGTGTGCCACTATACTTGACTAAGTTTTTTATTTTTTGCAGAGATGAAGTCTTGCTGTGTTGCTCACGCTGGTCTCAAATTCTTGACCTTGAGCAAGCCTTCTACCTTGGCCTCCCAAAGTGCTAGGATTACAGGCATTAGCCACTATGCCTGGCCTGCTATTTGTTTTCTATATGGCTTATAGTTTTTTGGCCCTTGTTTCTTGCATTACTATCTTGTTTTGTGTTTAGTTAATTTTTTTGTAGAGAAACATTTAAATTCCTTTCTCATTTCCTTTTGTATCTATTATGTAGCTATTTTCTTTGTGGTTACTATGAGAATTACATCTAACAGTCTAAAGTTATACCAGCTTATCTTCAGTAACATAGAAAAAAATCTCCTTCAATAGCTTCTTCACCCCTTTTAGTTATTGATGTCACCAAATTACATCTTTATACAAGTTGAGTATTCCTAATCTGAGAATCTATAATTTATAATACTCTAAAATTCAAAACATTTTGAACACCAACATGATGCTGAAAGGAAATGCTCATTGGAGCATTTCAGATTTTGGATTATGGATGCTCAACCAGTAAGTGTAATGCCCAGTATTCCAACATCCAAAATAATCTGAAGTCTGAAACATTCTGCTCCCAAGCATTTCAGATATGGGATATTCAACCTGTACATTGTATACCCCAAAACATAAACTAATAATTCTTGTAAGGTTATTAGTTTCTTAAATTATGTGTAAAACAAGATGTGGAGTTACAAGCCAAAGTTATAATACCAACTTTTAGACTAATCACTATTTTTTAAAAAAAGTATTAATCTCTTAAATCATGTAGAAAACAAAAATATGGAGTTAAAAACTATCGTTATAATAATTCTAGCTTTTATAATGGCCCATGTATTTACCTTTATCGAGATCTTCATTTCCTCATATAGCTTCAAGTTGCTATCTGTTATCCTCTCATTTCACTCTGCAGGACTCCCTTGAGCATTTCTCAGGGCAGGTCTCATGATAATGAACTCCTTCAACTTTTGTTTATCTGGAAATGTCTCAATTTCTCCCTCACTTTTGAAGGACAGTTTGGCTATTTATGGGATTCTCAGGTGACAGTTTTTTCTTTTAGCACTTTGAATATATTGGCCACTGTCTTCTAGCCTCCAAAGTTTCTGATGAGAAATCTGCTGATAATCTTATTGAGGATCCCTTGTATGTGACAGTCACTTCCCTCTTGCTACACTCAAGATTCTTTGTCTTTTGAAAGTTTGATTATAATGTGTCTTGATGTTGGTCTTTTTGAGTTCATCTTGGAGTTTCTTGTGCTTGTTGAATGTTTATAGTCATGTCTTTTATTAAATTTGGGAAGTTTTCAGCCATTATTTCTTCAAATATTCCCTTTGCCTTTTTCTCTCTCTTCTTCCTCTGGGATTCCTACAATGCATGTGTTGGTTTGCTTGATGGTGTTCCAAAGGTCCCTTAGGCTCTGTTCATTTTTCTTCAATCTTTTTTCTTTCTGTTCCTCAGACTCAATAATTTTCATTATCCTATCTTCTAGTTCGTGGATTCTTTCTTCTGCCTGCTCAAATATGTCTTTGAATCCTTCTAATAAATTTTTCTTTTAGTTTTTATTTTTTCAGCTCCAGAATTTTTTTGATTTCTTTTCAGGATTTCTCTTTATTAATAATTCTGTACTGTTCATACATCATTTTCTTGACTTTCTCTACATATTCCTTTACTTCTTTGAGTATGTTTAAGACAGTTGTTTAAGATAGTTGTTTAAAAGTCTTTGTCTAGTAGTTGTGTTTAGTAGATCTGTCATCAGGGCTTTTTTAGGGACAGTTTCTATTGATTCATTTTTTCTTCTTTGAATGGGATATACTTTCCTGTTTCTTTGTATGCCTTGTTAAATTTTTTTATTGTTGAAAACTGGATGTTTAAATCTAATAATGTGGAAACTGTGGAAATCAGATTCTCCCCCTTCTCTAGGGTTTGCTGTTTTTTGTTGTTGTTTTTGGTTTTGGCTTTATTTCTGTAGACTGTCTCTGTGCTAAGGATAAGCATGAAATGGCAACAGCTCTTTTTGAGCCTGTGCCTTTTCCTGGCCTTGCATGTTAACTTTATAATATTCCCCATATATGCAGTTGTTTTTGACTATTCTAGTTTTTAATGTCTGGTTTCCAAAAGAGGGAAAAGACCAAAATGAAGGATGAGGAAGGGTAGTGGCCCTTTAATTCCCCTGGAAGTCACTTCAGCCAGAGGAGAAGGAGCGTGCAACAATGGGGGGAGGTGCAGCAACAATGGCCACCTGTCTCTTTGTCTGCACCTCTTTGATCAGTGGGAACAATCAGTGATCAGAGCATGATCCCTGATATTTAAAGGACAGGATTCTTATTGCCTACCATGGCTCCCCTAAACCATGTGCAGATTGATCCAGGAGCACGTACACAGCTGCCTGCCACATGGCTGAGGGTTGGGGGATATGTACCTGCTACTGTGCTAAGAGCTGAAATTGATGAAATTAACCACATTTTATTGTCCCAGCCTTCCCTTGGATGTTGCAAGACTTCGGTAGACTCCGGAGTTCCAAAACAGTCACATCAAACAGATGCTGCCCATACAGTTGTCTGTAGGTGGGCAGACAGAGTCCTGGTGTTTCCTACTCTGCCATCTTTTCAGAATCCTGACCAGTCATTAGTTTTTTCACGATCTGTGAAAACTTAACAATGAGGTGGATTTTAGTTTTCACTCAGAAAAAATAATTCAAAGTGTATGTATATTCATTTGGTCAAACTTTCACTAACAAGCTTTTTTCTAAAGTATAATGGTTTGCATTCTTCAGAAAAAACAATTTCTTTATATTATAGTTTCTCTTCTTATTTTTTAGAAAATATATTGTAATGCTTAAAGGAGTATAAAGCACTTCTTAATGTTTGAGGTCAAAGCTTATTTGCCATGAGGGACTATTTCTTAACTTATAAGGATTAGATAACTTTGATAGTGTTCAAAGTCAAATCAGTACCAGGGGTATAGAACCATTGATCTCTCTGATCTAGCACACTTAGAAAGGTATTGGGAATGGGAAAAGACAGCATGTCACATGGAATTAAATCACATGGATTTTAAAAAAATCTTTAAAGTAGCAACAAGACATAAATGAAGTACTGTGTCCTACTATGTGATGTGAAGTAGAACATTATAAAGACACCATTCTAGTACATCAGAAAATAGATTAGTAGTCCAGTACATCTCAGCAAAATGGTATTATGTTTGCTCTTCACTAGTTGATGGTTATGACCTCTGTGGTGTTACTAAGTAAAAGGCAAAGTTCTTAAAATGGCCCACGCTAGGTTCTATAATACCATCTGAGCTCAACTTCTGTTGTTTCTTCTCAATCCTGCTCCCACTGCAGTGGCCTCTGTGTTGTTCCTTGACCGTAATAGGCATGTACACTCCTGCCTCAGGGTCTTTGCACTGGCTGCTCCCTCTGAGGAAAACAAAAACACTCTTCTGCTCATCTGCACTGCTCACTCATTCACTTCCTCCAGTTCTTTTCTGAAGTGTCATCTTCTCTTCCCAACCTCTGTATTTAAAATTAGCCAAGCCTTCCCTAACTCCTTTGTAGTTTTTTTCTCCATAGCATTTATTGCCTTCTAATATTCAATATATACATAACTAATTTTATCTCATCCAACAAAAAAAAAGATGGAATAAAAGTTTCTAGAAGGCAGGAAGTTGTCTACGATATTTTTTGTTTGTTTGTTTTTTTAGAGACGGTCTCTGTCACTGAAGCCGGAGTGCAGTAGTATCATCATAGCTCACTATAACCTCCAACTCCTGGGCTCAAGCAGTCTCCAGCCTCAGCCTCCTTAGTAGCTGGGACTACAGGTGTGCACCACCATGGCTGGCTAATTTTTAAAATTTTTTGTAGAGAAGGGGTCTCACCATGTTGCCCAGGCTGGTCCCAAAATCCTGGCCTCAAGCAGTCCTCCCACCTCAGCCTCCCAAAGTGCTGAGATTACAGGTGTGAGCCAACACATCCAACCTTTTTTTTTATTATATTGCAATATCCCTACTTCAGAATTGTTTGTGGCACACAGGAGGTGCTCAATATTTGTTGAATGAAATACATGAGAGTAGAAATCTCGATTCCATAATTTCACACATAAACTATTGGCATATGAACAGAATTGTCATGTTAATTAGTTTTAGGAGATAGCTTTTTGTTTTATTCCAGGCTTAAGATGCTTTTTAAATTCAATTTCTTCTTCTTTCCTGTGGTCTTGCCTGCTTATATTTAAAGATAAGATTGGTAGGGTTAGTGTGCCTTTAAATTAGTCCCATGTTCTTTGGAGCCATTGTAAGGAGGAGCAGAAGCATACTGAGGGAAGGTGAATTCTCAAAAACGTTTAAGACATGGAGAAAAGTGCCAAATAACTTTCATTGATGTGAACAGGTCCATGCGTGAGTCAGAATCACGCCTAGTGTCCATTCCTCTGTTATGGTCTCCATAAGTTTATTTGTGATATGAGGGTCCTTTTAAAATTGATACATAATGTTTATACATATTTATGAGGTACATGTGGTATTTTGATACATGTGTATAATATACAATGATCAAATCAGGCTATTTAGGATATTTGTCCTCTTGAGCATTTATCATTTCTTTGTATTGGGAACATTTCAGATCTTCTCTTCTAGTTATTTTGAAATATACAATATGTTGTTGTTAACTATAGCTACCCTACTCTGCTATCAAACGCTAGAATTTATTCTGTCTCTAAAATTGTATGTTTGTATGTATTAACCAACCTCACTTCATCCCCCACCCCACACCCTTCCTAGCCTTTGGTAACCATCATTCCACTTTCTACCTGCATGAGATCACCTTTTTTAGCTCCCACATATGAATGACAACATGCAGTGTTTGTCTGTGTCTGGTTTATTTCACTTAACATAATGACCTCTAGTTTCATCCATGTTGTTGCAAATGGCAGGATTTCATTCTTTTTTTTTTTTTTTTTTGAGACAGAGTCTCACTCTCTTGCCTGGAGCGAGTGCCGTGGCGTCAGCCTAGCTCACAGCAACCTCAAACTCCTGGGCTTAAGCGATCCTACTGTCTCAGCCTCCCGAGTAGCTGGGACTATAGGCATGCGCCACCATGCCTGACTAATTTTTTCTATATATATTTTTAGCCGTCCAATTAATTTCTTTCTATTTTTGGTAGAGACGGGGTCTCGCTCTTGCTCAGGCTGGTGTCAAACTCCTGAGCTCGAACAATCCGCCCGCCTCAGCCTCCCAGAGTGCTAGGATTACAGGCGTGAGCCACCGCGCCCGGACAGGATTTCATTCTTTTTTGTGGCTGAATGGTATCCCATTGTGTATATATACCAAATTTTCCTTATCCATTCATCCATTGATGGACATTTACTTAGGTTGATTCCATCTCATGGCTATTGCCAGGTATCCCTGGACAAAGCCACATATTGGCTATTGTAACCCCTGCAATAAACACAGGGGTACAGGTATCCCTTTAATATACTGATTTCCTTTCCTTTGGATAAATACCGAGCAGTGGGATTGGTGGATCGTATGGTAGTTTTATTTTTAGTTTTTTGAGAAACCTCCATTCTGTTTTCCATAATGTCTGTACTAATTTACATTCCCACCAACACTATATAAGAGTTCCCTTTTCTCCACATCCTCAACAGCACTGCTTATTTTCTGTCTTTTTGATAATAGTCATTCTAATTGGGGTGACATGATATCTCATTGTGTTTTTGACTTGCATTTCTCTGATAATTAGTGATGGCAAGCTCTTTTTCATGTATCTGTTGGCCATTTGTATGTCTTCTTTTGAGAAATGTCTATTCCAATCCTTTACTCACTTTTTTTTTTTTTTTTTT
>RJWJ010045756.1:0-11641 GCA_004363605.1 Indri indri
CATAACATATTCATAGGTTCTAGGGATCAGGATGTGGGCATCTCAAGTGGCCTTTGTCCTGCTTCCCTCTCCTTATTAAGCCCTTTACTATTGGGGTCAGCCTGTGTTCCTAAGCACCTCTTGGATCCTGCAGAGGCCTCACCACATGCTGCCCCTGGATGAGAGTGGTCCTTCTTGCTCCCTTTCCCTGCTCCCCAAATCAGATGCATCTAACCTCACATCCTCTGTGCAGCCCCTGTGACCTCACTCCAGCCTCACTTCCATGAGAGGGCAGGTCCCAGGGAACCTGATGGTTCTCTAGAGACCCTGAGAATGGGCCTTATCTTTCTAACATGATACATGGTATTGTTGACTATTTTTTTTAATTAAAGGGAAAAAATCATAACAGAAACATGAGGGACCCTGTGGTTTTTATAGTCACAAGTGAGTATTTTTATTCTGCATCTTAAAGAAACCTACAAAATGGCAAATGGGGCTTTCATGCTTTTGAATCATCCTGTTATTTTAGTTCATTCAGGCTGCTATAACAAAAGATCATAGCTTGGGTGGCTTGTAAACAATGGAAATTTATTTCTCACAGTTTTGGAGGCTGGGAAGTCCGAGATCAAGTCTCCAGCAGATTTGGTGTCTGGCGAGGGCCTGCTTTCTGGCTCTAGAGGGCACCTTTTTGCTGTGTCCTCACATAGCAGAAGTGGTCAGGAAGCTGCCTTGGGCCTTTTTTATAAGAGCACTAATTCCATTCTTAACGGCTCCACCCACATCACCTGATCATCCCCAAGGCCGCACCTCGTCCTGCCACCACGTTGGGGGTCAGGAATTCAACATATGAATTTTGAGGGGGACACAAACACTCAGACCATAGCAGCCATCAGTTGAATCTCTGAAAGATGACACCACAATTATTTTAAAACTATGTAATAGGGGAATGTTCTAACACAAACGTCAGTATTTATACAGCAGTGTTAGAAAAACTGCATTTAAATTCATATACAAAATAAAGGAAATTTGGTTCAAAGATAGTAAACAGTTTCTGACCTGGGATCCCAATTTGACTCTTTCCTATTTTATCCGCTTTTGTTAGAAAAGAAAAGTTCTTGGCAAAACAACTTTGTTAGTCCAAAGTATCAATTAAACTGGGCTGGTCCATGTTGGTTTTTGGCCCAAGAATGAAACTGAACAGTGTTTGATATCATCTCCACATTTTGGCCTGGAGAAGCAGCTGCACCCATTGCTTATGGATAATTCTCAAAAACATAATCAAGTTTCCTCACCACAAAAATATCCCCTCAAAATAAATCACATAAACATTACAAGTGACACTTTATCACCTGTTACTTCTTCAATCAAGCGAACGTAAGAGCTTTTACTTAGGTAAGATTGTGGTATTATTTTTAGAAGAGAAACATTCTAGGAAAAAAGGCTTTACCTACAAATATTTTTTCATCCTGTCGCCAGATTCCCACAGACAGCTCATTAGAGAGGATGGTGTGTTCAGCGTTGTCCAGCACATTGGAGGATGACACTGAGAGAGAGGGCCACCATGGAGACTGTCACCCCAACTGGTCAGAAGCTAAACACTATCTCATCCAGGCAGTCAGCTGGCTGCGAGTCTACAAACAGGTGCTGTCCCACCTCCAAATGCTCTGTCCAAAGGCATGCCAGCTTGAAGTGTGTCCAAATCTATCCCCTTTTCCCCACATTGTTCACTGTCTGATTTTATGTCCTTCCTGGGAAAAGGCCTTGGGATGCCCACATCCTGGCCATTGTGTGCACCTTTTCCCACGTGTGTCCACTGGCTCCAGTTCAACACAAGTGTCACCAAACTGTCAGTCCTAGGCTTAACCAGCAACTAAGAAGCTCCTAGGCCCATGCTCTGTCATTTGTGTATGAGGTCCCCCCTGGGCTACCCTGATGGGCTCTGGACATTTGCGAGCATGTGTTTGACCTCCCTGCAGCACTCTGAGTGCTGGCTTCCTTGTCCCCTCACCATGGTGTTGACCAGGAGCACTGTGCAAGGACAGTGACTGTGATTTAGAGGCAAATGATGAGAAGGGAGGCTGTGGTCTGTTTTCACAGAGGTGTCGTGGGGCAGAGTGCCCTGAGAGATCGGACTGCTCCCGACCTCGGAAGCCGATGGGGGCCCTGGGCGGTTCACAGCTCTGTGCTCCTGGAGACTGAGAAGCAGAGTCTCCCTGGCAGTGGCTTCTTATTTGCTCTATTAGGCATCACAATGTCCACCTCATGTTTTTACTCAGAAACACACCTCTTTAACTTTTCCCCCCCAACATGTGTCACTGACGAAGGTCAAAATCTCAAATAGTGTATAGAACATCATTAAAAATGTATAGGTGTGATTGTCCACTTGCTGGCACTACAGTCATCAGCATTAAAAAGATAGGAGACGATGTTGAAATGACCAGCATTGAAACGTTCTGGTGCACACTTTGCTTTGAGCATCGTCTGGGTGATTAAACTCATAGTTATCTGAGCCCTGGCGAGCACACCTAGATGCGCATTATGCACTTCCCGACGCTGTCTGAATCGGGCTCGACTGATCTATTTTGGTGTAATGTTGATGATAAACCATAATATTAATTGCCCTTAGTATTATCATCCCCAAGTCCATGTCATTAAATGGCATTTAGCAACTATGTATTAATTATGGTATATATTTTAAAATATATGAATATGTTTATATAATCTTAAACATGTTAGTTTAGTTTTAAAATTATATTTCATTTGTTTAGAGAATTATGCTATTGCCTTCTCTTTTTTTTTTCTCTTTAAGGGAAAAAAAGACAGAAATAGAGTACCAAATAAAAAGTTCTGGGCACCCATTGTTGCAACTTTTAATCTTTAATTTCTGAGTAAAAATTAAATCATAATTCAATTGTAACAAACATTTCAATTTGCCAACAAAATCAAAACTGGCTGTCATCTAGAATAGTCTGTTAATATTTCTTACCTAAGTACTATCATTTCTAATTTGCTATTATTAACAATAGTATTTTTTTCCTAAATTTGTAGGTGTTTAATCAGTGGCAACAGGGTAGCCTGTTTCAGAAGATACTCCTGGGCATGGTCCACAGTCTGGAGGCTCTCAGGGGCCGGCTTGAAGAAGAGGGCAAGCCGTGGAAGGTGGTGGAAGCTTTGCACACTGGGCTGCTCCTCTTGAACAATAGCTTGGCAGTGGATGGCCCAAGAGACAATCTGACATCTCCAAAGATGTAAGGCACATTTCCCTGTTCTGTTGTCAATTAGATAGATAACACTGAATTTTAAATAGTGCATGATGTTAGAAACAAATTCTGTAAAACTATAGCTGAACAATGAATTCCTACTTAATAAATGGGAAATCCAAGGCTTTCATTGTGGACCAGGACAGAACACATTGCATCAGTCAGGGTACCCGTGTGGATGTTGCTAACCGTCTAACGGGGGAGCAATATTTGAGAAGATGTCAGCTTTCTGGATTTTAGATTTTGTGTCTTTGGCATTTGTTTAAAAATGAACAAATGCCTTTCAGAGATATTTTCATGTAAGGAACTACCTGTTTTCATACTTAAAGATTTTGCATAGTTGAAGTGTTTACATAAAGTCCAAAAATATTTTAGAAGCAGGAAAAGGTGGAACTTGTGGTTTCTTCATTTTTAAGATAACCAAAATTTATTTACCAAAATGGTCAAGGCTGGATCTTTCTCCTGAGTATGTGTGGCAATTTGTAGTAACTTGAATCTTATTCTGCCCCTGAAGTTAAGGCTCTCCTTCAAAGAGAACAATATGATTTCTCAAAATTATCTCAAAAGGTTCATTTGAAACCAGGGTCACACAAACTCTTGTTCTTTGTGCACCATGAAGAGAGAATTGTGATGTCAGAACTGTGTGGTGCCATATCATGTTTTTATGATTACATAACAAATAGCAACTCCATCTCTTTCACATTTTCTGAAACCCACTTGGGAAATAGGATTGCTTGAGAAGGTTCTAGTTCTTAACTTTTGCTTAAGAGATGCCCGGGGGCATGAGTTGTTTGTGCTCAGGCTGCAGTGTGGTTCCAGCTCAGGGCCATAAAAGCGACAGGAAGGTGGATACGGGGAGCCAGCAGGGACGCCTGACCTAAGGTGCAGGGCAGGGACAAAGCATTCTCTCATAAATGAGCTTCAAAAGCAGGACATTGCATTGGGGCTACTGAAAACTTTCCTGCTTGTCTGTAATTGAATGCCCATTAATAGAGATGCCACAGGAAGTCACCTTAACTATCCCACAAACCTCAAACACCCCCTGGCACGTTAGCCCAGGGTTCTGTCTGCTCTCTGCCAGACCAGGAGAATGAAGTCCCAGAAGATCTACCTCTAAGCTAGTGCAGAGATTGGGGAAGCTAAAGATCATACCACATTCTAAGTACCAAGCATGGACAGCACAAGTCTCCTGGCCCCCATACATAATTTCCACGTGCTCTCAGGGTCAGGAAGATGAGGGCCCAAATACTGGCTTTGGCATGTACCTGCTGTGTGCACTGGGCCAGCGATTGGCCTTTGGAGCCTCCATGTCTATTTGGACACTACTTTTGTTAAAGGTAATGCAAAACTGCCACCTCATGGCTGCCCTGATGACAAGCATCTCTGTTACCTGTGCAGCTCTGGCCCCGCTGTTGGTCCCCCTGGGCCTTGGCCTCTTGGTTTGGTAATAGCACCACCAGATGGTCCCTAAGCCCCTTCTAGTCTTCCTTGGTCTACTGGAGACTGGACACAGGACTGCCCAATGGCCCTGTGTCTTCGTCTGTAAAGAAGTAATCATCTGCTCACCTTGTTAGATTGTTACAAAGACTGATGGAGACCCCCGTGATGAGAATGCCTCACACTGAGTGGGTGCTCTTAAACAGTCACCCCTTCTCACTCCCTGCCACCAACATCTGCTTATCTCTCCTTCTAAACTCACCCTCTACCCCTGCATCCTTCTTCTTACAGAGTCACTGATCTTCCTACACAGATGTCAGATATCCCTTCATACACACCTTCCAGATTTTGTGGTCCCTTTTGTTAATTCTACTATTATATTTTCAAAGTAATTTTTTTCTTTTGCTTTTGTATGGAGTCACGAGTCCCATTGCAGTGCATGTGTGTGTGTGTGTGTGGTGGTGGGGGGGGGTGGTGTTTAAAATTCCAATTGCTCTCTTCTCTGTGCTAGGTAGTTTCTTATCTGCCATAGCTGTGGCTAGCAACTCTCTGTTTTGTCTCTGGGATATTGCTGAGTTCTTTCTTCTCCACCTTAATATTTTTTGTTGTTGTTTTTATTGTACTTATTGATATCTCTATTACCTTCTTTTCAAAGTTTTATCCTTGTTTCTCCAATTCAGTTTAAACACTGCAATGAAGTCAGGCAGTTCCTTGCCTTCAGGCTTCTTCACATCTTTATAAGATTCATACTCACCCTTAGCCCAAAACTCTATGTCTTTTATCTTAACTTTATCATAAGCTTTGGTCCAGGAACCACATCCTTTCTTTTCTACTCTTTCTCCGTAGCCAATGGTCCAGGTCTTTTCTCTTCCTAAGTCATGTCTTTCAACACAGAGGAATGGAAATATCACCAGACTCAGTTTCCCGCTGAGACCTTTGTGTCATTACACACTGTCTTTCCTTGTCAGGGTTTTGTCTGTTCCTGCCCAAGTCCCTTCAGTTGAGGGGCTGAGGCCTGGGAGCTCCCACCTATGTGCCAGTGGAGAGCGCAGATCCCGGTGAGGCAAGGACTTGTGGGGTGCCACTGGACCCTCCAGCAAGGACTAACCCTTCAACCCCGCACGTTGCTGCAAGGGACCTGTTCACAGACATGAGAGGCATAGTCCCTGTGTCTAGCCGTGCGTGTCCTTGCTTTTCAGAGCTTGAAGAGGCTTGGCAGCCCAGATCCAGGTTCCAAGACACACAGTATATCTTTTTTCTTGGGGAGAATAAAATAAAGTACCACCATCTCCTTCCCACTTTCTAGTTTTTTCCAGAGCCATTCTGCTTCCCCCTCAGTGTAACCCAGAGAGTCAGAGGAATGAATAACCTAACCCCACTTCACGCTGCAGAGAGAGGCCCAGTTTAAGAAGCTGCACCTCTGGTTTCAGGCCAGAGAGAGGTGGCATGAGTCTGGGCAGTGGCCAGAGAACCCAAGCATGCAGCTGTGATGGAGTAGCCGCTCTGCCTTGCAGGGGGATGACGCGGGGATGGGTACCACCTCCTGCCAGTTGCTTGTAGGAGAAATATCACGAGGACCCTCCTCACTCTCTCTGTACCCTCTGGAGGGGTCAGACCCATCAGCACACAGGCTACCGAATAGCAGCAGCTATTTATCACACCTGTGCTTAACCCAGGACTACGGAGGTGCTGTGACGAGCGCAGCCACTATGGCACTGAAGTCCAAATGGAGGGCAGGAGCTGAAAACTGTGGCATGGCCCCCGCTGGTGGAGTATTTTGCTTGGGTTTCAAGTAGTCACATCTCTTTCTGTTTTTTCTCTTCTTTTATCTTGGCTTCTTTTTCATGGGTGAGGATTCCATGTGCTTGCACAAAGACTCAGAAAGCTGCGACTCACCTGCTCCATGGCAGTTCTGCTGCTCATAATGGGACTGCGTCGTGCTCCTCACTCTTCCGTGTTTATCCCATTTCAGTTTCCTCTCATTCTCAGAGTCATTTTCTTTCCAGCTTCTCTTCTGAGTTACTTCCTTTATGTCTTCCACACTTCTGGGCCCCGTTAACCTAATGTTCCAGGGACTACAGGTGTCAAGCTGCCTGGCTGGTCATCCTGCCTTGATGACCTTGACTTTGGAGAATCTCAGGGGCATTGCCAATTTGCCCTGCTTGGGACGACTTTGGTGGGTTCTGTTTGCCGCCACACATCATCTCTGCATTTTAAAACTCTTCTCAAAATATTTTTCTTTGTCTTATAACTAACTGTAGGATTCAAGGCAAATGTTTTAAAATCTCTCCTGGAAATTTATCCTAACGCTCACCTCTATTACACACTGTCAGGAATAAACTTTTCTGTTTTTGAGTGAAGAGAATGTTTAATCCATATTCAGTACCAAAAGAATCTCCAAATCAGCTGATTCAAACAATGCAATTTGTCAAGAACCTGGTTATATGATGAAGTAAGACTTTCAGTCTATGAACACACTTCCCAAAGCAGTGGAATATTTTCCTTTGAATGAAATTTTTATATCCCTTGTTGGCACTTTGAGCTGCTTTCCATTTTATTTCATTTATTTATTTTTGCCCTCAGATTACGGCATCTGCAGCAATTGCAGATCGTGCTGCAAAACCTGCCCCCATGGCCGGCTCTGAAGAGATTGCTTCAGCTTGATGGAGCTCTCAGGAATTCAGTAGCCCAGAATTTACATTTTGTCCAAGGTAAACCAGCTCTGGTATTATTTGTCACTGGCTCACTAAGAGCAAACACAAAATTTATTGGAAAATGGACTTGAAACTACCTGACAACATTGTAAAGTTGGGAGATAAGTTTGCTGGTGTTGTGTACATATTTATGCTTTGCTGTGATGTCTGCTAGGGTATTTCAAATCAGCACACCAAGGCTGAGTGAACAAGCCTGTCACAGTGAAGAGTGCATCCTCTGTTTGCCATAAGCGTGCAGTGTGGTCTGTGATGGGCAGTTTCTTAGGACTGGCGTTTGACTTTCACATTCACGTCAGCATCTGTGGTTCTCAGGCCAGAAAGGGACCAGAATTCACTGTGAATCTTTCACAGTCTGTGCTCCTCCCTTCTGCTTCTTGACAGGGAGAACATGTTCCTCCTAGGTTTGCAGAATGCTCTTCTTTGAACTCCAACTATGGTGGGCATTGTTCCTTCGGCCCTCTTCTGAGGAAGTCAGGTTTGCACTTTTGCCCAGGTGGGCTGGAGCTTTTTCCCCTTCTCAGGGAAGAGAGAGAAGAAATGAGGAAGATGTCACTTTAGAAGCAAAATTCTACTGTAACTAAAATCTCATACTCCCATGTCTTCAGAAAGGATATGTGGAATTTTAATGATGTTTTCTGTTTTCCTCTCTAAGGAAGGTAACAAAATGTATGATAACAGGTCAAGTTTACTGAAATGCACGTTTTCAGAATTCAGTTTATTAATTCATGGCCAGGCGTAGAAGTCAAGCTCGGAGTAGCCTACCTTAGGTGAATAATAAATCAATTTGTCTATCTTGCAGAAATCCTTATTCGCCTGGAGACATTAGCTAATGATTTTAAATGGGTTGGACTTGACCAATTGAAACTGGAAAAGGATGTGTTCTTTTGGGAGTTAAAGCAGGTAAAGCACAGCAAAGGATTATAAATAAACAATTTTTATAAAACATTCAAGAATCTCATGCAATATTCAGTTTTGCTCCTGTTGTGAATTGTGCTAGCAAAATAAAGGGAACAATAGGCAAGTTTTTGAGTAACTATATGCTGTGTTTTAAAATTTTTATTGTTGCTTATTTCTATTTGCAGTTCTTGAGCCCCTGGAGATGATATCTAAGCCTCTCTAAATGTTACCCCTTCCCACCCTCATTAATCTTTTAGATGTTGATGAAGAATGTTACTACTCTCTGCCCTGATGAATGCTTGTCTGAGAAGAAGACCCTCCGACCCCCTGGAAACTCCAGCATCTGGGGTGGCCTCCAGGAACTGTTATGCCATCATAATTCCTCCAATGAGACCAGTGTTTTAAGCAAACTATTTGGTTCAGTAGAGGATGCTGTGAGTATTCTACCTTCTGAGCTCTTCCAAGAGAACCAACGGGCTCATTTTTAAGATTTAATTTATTGAAGATGCTAATATTTAACCTGGAATTTTGACGAGGCAAGCATTGACATCAGCCCATACACTTAAACGAACTTGGCAAACTGAGACACAGCTGCCCATCAGTTCCATCCCTTCTGTCTGATTGCTTGGGAGAGTGTGTGTCTGGCCAAAAACTACTTAACATCCCCCAAGAGCACCTCAACCTTTCAGATCAAGCCACTTCTACTTCCCTGGTTTCCCAGTTCCTTGACTTGCTTCATTTTTGGCTGCGTATGCTTAGAAAAGTAGAGGGAGATCTTTGTTCATCAGTCAATGACAATAAAGCTGTGGCTTTTACTAGTCATAGGCTTTAAAAATCATGCTTTTCTCATTTCTGTCCAGGACAGGGGGCTTCCTTGGCTGAGTGCTCAAGTGGGACTGAAGAATGTTCTGCAATTTGTTTGTAAAGATTATTATATCAAGTTCAGCCCATTTTTTTCTTACTGAGAATTAAACATCATAATATTCATATTTTTGTCATTCATATTTTCCTCTCAGAATTACATGTTTTTTTAATTTTCTGTTTTATATACCATGAAATAAAACCAGTGAAATAATGAAACTAGCAAAATGATCCCAGAATGAAACAAAAGTTGAGATAGTCACTGAGATAATAGTGTACATAGTTCAATCTGATCAATGCTGTCTTAGCATCTACTCTGTGCATGATGGGATGGCGAAGGGAGTACAACTGTGAAGAAGACAATATCTTGGCCGAGAAGGTCAGACAACCTAACAGCTCAGCATCTGGGAGTCTTCCCAAATAAGTCAATGAGCCTTAAATGAGGTATAAGATTTGGAAGCAAAAAGAAATCAGAAGAGGATACTAGGCAGGTAGAAAAGTGTATGTGAAGGCATGCAGGCATGAAAACCACTACCTGTTTGCACATAGCTTTCCTGCTATTGGGTGTAAGCTCTTTCCTGGCAGAAAGCTCATTCCAAATTTCTTTGTATCTGTAAAACCTAACTCATAGACCCACACGGAGCAAGAACTCAGCAGGATCTGCTACTAGTGATGAGTATATTTACAGTTGCACATATTTGAGATTGCCTTTCTGATGATGCCTAGGTTATCTATTACTAATAAACCACCGCAAAGCTCAGTGGCTTTAAGAAAAAGCACATTCTATTATCTCCCATGACTTGGGATTGACTGGGCTCAGCCAGGTGGTTCTTCTGTTGGTCTTACCAAGCATCACTCATATAGGTGCAGTAAGATGACAGTGGGGACTTGAGTCTGGATGCTCGGCTGGGACACTGAGAGGAGGATCTTTCATTCTTCTCTGGAGACTCAGGGTTTCTCTTCTCTGTGTAGCCTCTCTACGTGGTCTCTCAGCAGAGTAGCCAGATTTCTTCCATGGCCATCCGGGGATCCAAGAAATAGGCAGGAAGGGAGGGAAAGTAGAAGCTGCCACCCCTCAGAAAAGGTAGAACTGAAACTGGCACAAGCCACTTCTGCATTTTATGGATTTTTGTGAGTCAGAGCCCAACCTTGAGGAGAGAAGGGGTCTCATTCATTTGGGCCATTTGGGGAGACTAGCAGATGCAGATGGCTATGACACTTGGGTCTTGTCCTATTTTATTTTTGTATAAGGTTTTTATTTGGGGGTCAACTAACTTGAAAATGAGTAAAGACTCAAGTCTAGAACTATGACTTAGGGGACCATCATCTTACAGGGCATGGTCTTTAATGAGTAGCTCAAGTGGACACCTTATTAAGTGAAACTAGGTAAAGGTTGCATCTCAAGTACCCACATTCGAATTGCTTTATTTATTACAAGCAATATATGTTTTTTCTGTTAAGGATCATATTTTGCAAGAGGTCATTACTGGGTACACAAATATGCCAGTTTTAATACCTGAAGGAAATTTGGACTGGCAGAAACTTGAGACACAGCTGTCAGAAGCAAGCTTCACCTGTACTCAGCTTTTCCGGCTGCTGGGAGCTGAAGCCTTACCTGGGAGTGATGTCTTTTCCGGTAGCTGTAAGCACCAGCTTGTCTCCACAGTGTAAGTACATGTTTGATGGAAAACTTCTGAATGACTGGACGTCAAAATGATTTCAACTGTCCCCTTCTACTCAAATGATAGCTCAACATAGTATATTATATTTCTAATGAGTAGAATAGAAAGATGTTTAATTTACTTAAAAAATATGACTCCACTTTGGTACTACTGGAAAGCATCTATAAAATGTTAAACAGTTCTTTTAAAGTTTAACCATCAGCTTAATCTTTCACAAGCTGTGTAGGAGCCCTGTTTAGTCCGAGGTGTGCATGTGATTGAGGTTCTCATTTGTTACATTACTCAGGGCTCTCACATTAAGTACCAGTGGGAGGTTTCTCTTGGGAGCTATAATTCTCCAGAAAATTTGCCTTGTTTTTATTTCATGACTTTTTGAATTACATGTGTGATCAATTTCCACTTCCTTTGGCTGCTGGGAAGTTCATAATCTAATATGTCAAATAGGGATTGTGTTTTTCTTAACCTCAAAGTTTGCTTCACAGTGTGGCCTTTAATTTTCCTTTCTTTTCTGTTGATTTACTCTGTTTTATACTTTATGTATTCCTATAAATGGCATTCACTTATTTTTAAAATCAGAGTGGAGAAATTCATAAACAAATAAATATTTAGAACTATTTCAGAGATTCTAATTCCTTACCTAAGTGGACTCCCAGGTATTCACATATATTTGTGTTTAGATAAATTTATAATGATCTGTCGTCTGGAAAATCATTTCTAAATTTTAGCTTTCTCTGACTTTCTTTTTGACTGCAGTATATTTCCTACACTTGAAAAAGCACAATTTTCCCTGGAACAAACATATTACTGGAAA
>RJWJ010045757.1:0-11625 GCA_004363605.1 Indri indri
ACTACAGGCATGAGCCACCATGCCCGGCTAATTTTTTCTATATATATTTTTTAGCTGTCCGATTAATTTCTTTCTATTTTTGGTAGAGACAGGGTCTCGCTCTTGCTCAGGCTGGTCTCGAACTCCTGAGCTCAGAATGATCCGCCCGCCTCGGCCTCCCAGAGTGCTAGGATTACAGGCGTGAGCCACCGCGCCCGGCTGTTTCCTATTTTTATTTGATTTTCTCTGAGTTTATTATTAATTTTATTTTTTTCCCACATTTTATCTGTTCCCTTCATATTTTTTATTACATGTGCATGTGTTTTTGTGTCTGTCTTTTATTTTAGAGGCTTTTCCATGAATTATCTATTGACATTTGAAAATTAAGTATAAAAATAAAATTTGACACTCAAAAGGCATAGGCAAATGTTCATTGAAAATGCAAGTGACTGTTGTTCTTTGGGGCTGGTGGGATTTCCAGTACAGATATTGTGGAGTCTCCTTCCTGGAAAATTCATATTCTGTTTCCAGCCTTCTGAGAGCTACAGAAAGGGAAAGAGTTGAAGGTTTTCCAAGTCAGTATGCAACTATCTGTTTAGCACTCCCTTTTCAGTAGAGTTCTGTACCACCATATTCTGCTTTGTCTGGAGTCCCCACGTCTTTCTAGTTTAACTTCTCCCAAGAGTAACTTCCAGTTTCCTGCAGACTGGAAGAATAATAGTAGAAATGAATTTCTGGTCTTCTAAATTGGGAATATATTTTTCAAAATCCAAAACATGTTGTATACATAGGATAGACAGTTCAATACATGTCTGAGTCAGTATTTTAAATTATGTTATTTAAATGTATATATACAAATAAAATTTTCTTTAATTCAATGGTTAAAAGATCAGGGTATTTTTTCCTGATCTCACAATATGTTTACTATTTGTATGTGTGGGCCCCATTTCATTAATTATAATGGAGAAATTAAAATAAGACTTTCTGAATGAAGACTTCTTTATCAATTTGGAGAGATTTTATTCTGTCTTTTTAAAATGTGATTATTTCTTTTAATCCAGTTATCTGCGTTTCCTCCTCAGAAATGCTGATTATACCTATACTGGCTCCCATGTAGCTACCATCTAGCTCCCAACCTTATTATCACTTTGATCATTACACTTCAGTAGGGCCTTTTTTTGTGGTAGTCTCTGTATGTTTCAATCATTTATCCTCTAAACCACAAATTTTATTTGTGCATTGTTAATTCTACTTACTGTTTCAATATGAATTTTTAATTATGCTATTCATGGTTTAGTTTTATATTTTTTCTTTATAAAATAGCTTTTATTTTATCATACAAATAGTACTTGCTCTATCTGGTGACAAAATTCAAATATCATTGCAGGACAAAAAACAAAAAGGAAATTTCTTCTATATCTTACATCTTAAATATTTAGGGTAAATCTCTGAAAGATTTGATAGATTAAAGGCTATATTGCCCTTTTAATTTTGATGAATATTGCCAACCTGCACAAAGGTTGTACCTCACTAGGATCCCAGATGTAGAGTGTGAGGTTCAGGCTTCTCCACAACATCACTTATAGCAGCCTGTGGCTGCTCCTAAAACTAGGGAAAATATGGGTGGCTCACCATCAGTGGAGGGGATGGAATAGACAAAATTACTCTAGAATCAGAGAATGGTGGTTCTTCACCAAAAGGATTGCTAGACAGACAAACATGTAGGTACTCTATTTGCTGTTAGTAAACATTAATTTTAACTAATATGTAAAAAATTGATTTCTCATTACTATTTTAAATTTTATTTTTTAAAATTTTGATTAAGGTTGAGAAAATTTCTTCATGTCTCTTGGCCACTTGTGTATCATTCTCAATGAATTGCCTACCCCTAAACTTCATCTACTTTCTTATTGTATTATAAAAATATTTCTCTTAATTAGAGATTTTATATGTTAAATATTAAGGAAGGTATAGCAAAAGCATTTTCCAATTTTTCTTTGTCATGTGATCTTATTTTGATGGGTTATTTTAAATGGGACAATTAATTGTGATGAAGTCATGTGGCTTCTTTATGGCTTTTGAGTTTTTTACTTTCTTAGAAAGGCCTCTTCACCCCAGATTTGTAAACATATTCTCCCACATTTTATTTTAATATTTGCATAATTTCATTTTTATTCACTATTGTCTCTTTGATACATTCATAGTTTATATTCAAGTGTGAGGAGAGATTCGTTGTTCCTGTCTCGCAAATGGCTCGCAGTTTGTCCAAACATTCCCTATATTTTTTGTTGTTTTTTCACTGATTTGAAATGCCCTTGTTATCACATAAACTTTGGTTTGTTTCAAAACTTCTATTCAGTGATTTGTCTATTGGTTTACAGTTTTGCATAGCTCCAGTTGTGCCATTATCACTTTGTTTTTAAAATGGTAAGTTTACCTGTTAATAGTAAAGTCAGATTCCCTCTTTATTGCACTGGCTGTTTTCACAACTGTATATTTCCATTGAAATGCTAGAATCCATTCGTTTTGTTTCTCCTGAATATTTTACTACTGTTTAATCATATGAATTAATGTAAGGAAAATGAGAGGTGTATAAAGTGCATTAATGAACATATAAAATAATTTAGGGGAAATGACCCATTTGCATTTAAATAGGTAAGCCTTTTTCTTTATTTAGGAAACTCCCTTAGGAGAATTTAAATTTTCTTTTTATATAGGTCTTATGCATTACTTATTAATTCCTAAGTAGTTTTAGCTTATCTCATTTATCAGTTATAAATGAAAATCCCTTTAATCGCATTTTATAACTGATTACTCTTAGATTTTGGAAGGTTAATTATTGTTTTCTACTTAAAAAATTTACTTTTCTGTATTTTCTTATTCATTTGAAAGATTTTCCTACTGATTTCTTTGGGTTTCCCAGATACATGATGCTGTAATTTTCAGTTACTGATAATTCTTACTCTTCCTTCTAATACCTGTCTTATTTCTTTCTCTTGTATAGCTATACTATATTTACTTGTACTATTAGAATAATATTAAATTTATTGGCAATAGTAGCATTTGTATCTTGTTCAATAATTTAGTGAGAATGTATTTGAATATTTTATATAAGAAGAATACAATTGCTTTGTAGTAGGAGTCAGGATTCTTTTATCATTTATAAAAACATTTCTTATTATAATTGTTTTGTAAGAAATATTATCAGGATTTCTTTTTGACATCTTATGATAATTGCAAAGTGTCTTTTTCTCCCAGTGAATATGAGAAAATATATAGGATAAATCCTAATATTCAACCATCCTTGCATTCTGGACATGCCTCTAAATAATGTTATTGTGGTATTCTATTTCTCTATCAAGTAACTCAATTTAGCAGTACTTTATATCAAAATTTTGCATCAATATTTATTAGTGAAATTAGCCTGTGATTTTATATTGTGGTTATATCTTAATTATTATTACTATGTCTTAGTATTGTGCTAGCTTCAACCAAACAAGAAAAAATCCCTCAGTTCTCAATCACATTTTAATAGCTCTATATGTTAATTGCATTGAATTTTAGATAAATTTAGCAAAAATGGAAAAATAATATGCATTGTTTCAAGACTTTGCACAAGATAGAAAATTTTCCAAAATTAAATATCTCAGTTCTTATAAACCCAATAGAAATTTCTTGTTAGAAATGATGGCATTTGGGGACTTAGCAGGCCACAGGAAATGCAGAGACCCTGCATCTCCTCGGAGGTCATGTTGATATCAGGCTCGGTGAGGTTAAAGGCAAGGTGACTTTGACAAGCAACAACATAGCTCTTTGGTATCCCTTCCCTCTCCACCATCCAGCCTCACATCAGACTGTTTTTCTTGGTTAAGTATGATTCGTCTGTATTATTTTATTTAAAACAAAATTTATTTCTATGGGTCAAGTGGAATGTGTGGGAACAGTATGATTCTTAGGTATATACTGGCTTATTTAACATTAATTTCAAATGGTAGAAAGATAGGATATCCCACTACTATATAAAAAATAAATGAGCTTTGTGATATCTATTATTTTATAGAGGATAAAGCCATAATTGTATCTTGCCGTACTTGAGCATTTCACTGGGTGCACAACAAGATCAAACTTCTTTCACCACATAGGCATCATCTTTTTATATGAAACCTCAATAATTTGTCACTGGTATCGCCGATTGCAAACTAGTGATTAAATTATTTCAACATCATGATATTCTTAGTAAATTGCCATAGTTTCCTAATTATATTCTCTTAAAAAGGTTTTATTCACTTTGAACTTTTGAAACGAAAGGGTTGCTAAGGCAACAAAGCTTGATTTGCAACAAAAATTAACCTTGTAATAGGACAGCATTTCAATGAATGCTTCCTATTTTTTAAATCTCCCTTGAATTCACGTTTGTTTAAAAAAATAAATATACCTTTCAACTTAACCTAACCAACACAGGCAGTAATGGAATTTTGTAAAAAAAAGAAAAAAACACACTGTAAAAGTTAAATTCTTGTCAAACAAAAAGGAAAAGGACTTTACCTGAAAGCTGCTACTTGAAGAAAATGAGTTTTATAGTTCTGTGTCTCTAAATCACTATGAAATATCAATTAATATATTAAATATTCCAAGGTTTAACACCTTGGAATAATCAAAGTCATTTATTGAGCAAAATAATTTGGACACATCTATGGATGCTTGGGTATGTAAAGAACACACATAATTAGACAAATGCTTTCTATAAAAAGTTGAGTAAAATTAAACAATAATCTTTTGGAACCTATGTCACACTTTCTGAATTTCATACTCTTTGAATTCAAATTTGGTTTTGTTAAATTCTCTCTTTTACTGTTGTTTCAATAATCTCCAGGCATTGTTGTTACTTTCATTGCACTTACTAACTGAGTTGGTATCTAGATTAGCCAAGTGTAGCTATTAAAGCATCTGTACAACAAGGTCAGTTTATATTTCAAAACTGTGCTCAGAGTTCACAATTCTGAAGATCAAATTCATTTTCCAAAAAGTACTAAACTTCTTGATGATTTAATGGTCTCAAAGTGAGGAAAGGAGAATAATTTCTAAGGTTTTTAAAGCATTCCTCGTATTTCAATTAAGTGATAACAGAAACTTGTTAACACCTAGGTTTAAAATTATAGATATAGAATGAAACTTAATTTGATAGAGGTTCCATCGTCTGTCTTCCAGTGATGCCATGGATATAAATACAGACTCTACAAGTTTAAACCTTTTAAACTTTGTGTTTGCCTGATTATTCGAGAGACACTGTGTAGCATCAAGGTCAAAGAATGAGTCTTGCATGAAATTTGATTTGTCAAAACGTTGGTATCCAGAACTGTAAGAAGTTAAATGGGTCTGTGTAATGCAACGAAGATGACAACTTAAGTTTCCTGCAGCCTTGTACGAATATGATAGTAAGAGTCTAATTTCAGAGCAGTATGCATTCATGACCTTTTTATCGCACACTGAACTCTGATTGATGCTTCCACTCAAGGTACTGAAATAATCAGTACCTCAACAAGAATTTTAACTAAAGTATAGACAATTCAATGAACTTATTAGTGAAGATTTTACTGGTTGAAGATTAGCCTCTTAATTGGAAGAAATTATAATCAACTCTCCGTTGTTGCTATTACTAAATGACTTGAATACAATTTGATTTGTGGAATTTAATTACCATGCTCACACTATCTCAGTAAAAAGAAGTTTAGAAAAATCTACCGATTTGTTTTCTAATAAATGTTCTTCTATTAGATTAAAAAAAGATCTTTAAAATTTCAGGATGAATTGGGCAGGAATGATAGCTCACTATCATTGTGGTTGCCACAGACAACAATTAAATAATTTTATCTAAATTATAATTAGAAATAAATATTTGATAAACTGTCTATGTAAAATAAATATTTTAATGGAAACTGACAAATCAAATGAGCCAATTATTAATAGAAAGGGAAAATCTCTAATCTCCAGATTTCAAAAATAACATTCTTTGTGATAATCTCTGGGTCACTATAGTTATTAGGGAATTAAGATTTCAAAAATGTTAATTAAACCCAAAGTAACCACTATACCAGAAGACCCAAGAAAACCTGGATATTCTGTGATTATCTTTGTTGAAACACAGACTTGGTATTTTGCAAAGAAATCATTTGTTCTGCCTTGGTGAAGCTAATTATTCTCAGCATGCAACCACTGTTTCAAATTGCAAAAGGCATATCGGCCTTTGCTGTATGTTGCAGGAATTAAAACCCAATCAAATGAGATAATGAAGTGCATACAAAGAACATGATCTTACTTTTGCAATGCAATAAAGTGAAAGCCATTTCAAGCAATGCTGCAAAAAATCATAATATATACAGAGAAAACATGTTGTAAAGCAAATGTTTACTATATATTTTAAGTACTTACTATTTAAAGGTAAGCGTTAGGTTTATTTATTGTGTGGTTAAGATTCTTGTTTTTAATGACTGAAGGATATGATGGCTAACAGTCCAATATGAAGCAACATAGTGCAGGGTTTTTTTTAAAATTTCATAGAAAACTAAGGAAATAGTCTATAATAGGGGTAAACAAATACACTTACAGGAATTTCATGAGAATATTTTAAGAAAATGTTTATTTAAAATGGACTAGCATTGGTACTCTTCTGTACTTGTACAATCTGAAAGAATGAAATGTATCAGTGTTCTTATTCATTTAAAAAAACACCTATGCTAATGTCTGCCACAAAATATTGCACATTTAAAAATCTCTACTTATTCTTTTTCTGTGAAGCCTCTTTTTTCCTAAGAAGACATATCCATTAATATTATTATTACATATAATTATTATAATATATAACAATCTATTATACTATAATAATTATTATATAAGTATATAATAATCCCTTTATGTGATTATTATTTTATGTAATAATATTATCTATAATCCATTAATCATTATTGCATAATAAGCTAGTGAAATATAATCGGGCCTGAATCTATGCTCCATTTTACTAAAGAGAAATCTCTTATAATTTAAACACATTGAGTTAACAGTTTTTTATTGTATGTTTTTGGTTTTTGTTTTCTTTCATACTAGCTATTGTCAGTGATACTTCCTGTCATCCCCAGCAACACCACCTTTCAAGTCACATGGGGTGAAATTAAGGTAGATCATAGGTTTTGTCCCTTGCTTGTTTTTGGGAGAAACCAGAGCAAGCTTCCCTTTCAGCTGCCAAGAATGTGCAGTCATCTCAGCAGCCCAGAATGTGAAAACAGCAGGATTCAAACATCAGCAGTGACAACACAGAGAACATGAAGTTTTTGCTCATTACACACTCTGGGGGCTGCCTGTCCAGAGCAGTTTACTCTGCAAAGTATTGATTGACGATAATGCCCACTGTTAGTTATTTACATGCCAATGCAATAACCTGGATATTAATATATTAATGGGCTTCTCTTTTGATTTTTTCTTCTTTCTTCATATTACATTTTGTCTTTTTTTTACAATATTTTGATCATATATGTTACATTGTCCCAGAGTGGAGGAACATGGAAGTTTGGCTAGCATGTACAGTTTCAATCTCAGTACCACGCAGGCATGAAGGCTCAGTGAGTGATGAATGTTGTGTAAGTCACTGTGTCTCCAGAACTTGACACAGTGCCTGGTACGTAGTAGATACTGGATAAATGTTTCCCTATTGGTTAAATGAATGAGTGAATTTTCACCGAAGGCTTAATATGGAGACGTAATAAAAATCACATAAGTACTACATAAGAACTATGGTAAAAGTAAGTGGGTATTATAAACTTTTCCACACCCACTGGGTCATAATAAGCACTGGGAAGATTTTGGGCATGCACAATTTTGATGATTTTACTCTTAAGTCAGTGTTAGATTATTATTTTTCATTTGGACTAAAACTTTAGCAAATTTAGAATATTAAAACAGCTGCAAAATGAAGTTTCTCTCACTTTACTTTTAGAGACACGTGTTTATAAGGGCATTTTGTCCATTCTCTCAACCCTCTTACACTGACTGCGCATACCAGTTTGGCAAGTTAAATACATTAGGGATTAAATAATCCTGCCTGCTAATATAATTTTGAAGAATTGCTTTTATTCACATACAGCTTTGCTGCTATGTTCATCCCTTTTCAGTTAAGTCACATAAAATTGGATGGTAAGCTATTGTTCAGCCAACTTGGCAGCATGCAACCCATTATTCAAATCGCAAAGGAAGAAATTTTTTTAAAATACCTTTTCCCCCTTCTTATCAACTTGTGAGATCTATTGCAACATTTTCTGTGCCACTGATTAGAAAATGAAAGAAAAATATTTTCTTTATAAATTGAAAAACAATGCAATTGTCATATGCCAAGATAGGTTAGCATCTGTATCTCAAGGGAAAAACTTTTGAAAGTAGCAGATCTGCCACTAGCAATTAATTAGAAAGCTTTTCATACTATTTCAGTTACAGCAGTTTGAGAAAATTGGTAGTAATGTCCACTGTCACCATAGGGTAGTACAATGGATGGAGCTAATTTACTGACATTTCCTTTTTTTCTCAAGTTGTCATGTTTTTATCTTACACTGAGGTTGATTTTCATTGCCAAATGTTGAATTCAGTATAAATATGGATTTTTAAATTGAATTATAATGCACAGCATGTGAGCTGTAAGTATATCGTAGTCCATAAGAATGAATACACCTCATACTTGCAAATGACAAGATGTATTACACAGCCAGTCAATTTTCACCACCTAGTATGCAAAAGTATAAAGGAAGAAGTCAAAGAAAGATAAACCAACTTAAAAAATCAGCATTAAGACTGCCAAAATTATTTGTCAATTTTTCTAGAATAAACATAATTTTTATGTAATAAATTAAATTTTATCCCAAGAGCAAGCTTCACATTTTTAGTTTATTTAGGGATATACATGTATGCCAAGATTCATTACTTTCTTAGGAAAGTATTGTCTTTGAATTTATTCTGTTCATCAAGTCCTATCATTTGGGTACAGTTGTTTCTCTTCCTAATTAATAAATCAAAACCCAGTTCTTTTTAAAATTTTAGACATGTGAATTATTTATTTAAATTATGCCCCACTTTTCAAAATTATTTGTCTTACATCTATCATGGACTTTGTACTATTCTAAACAAATTCAAATTAGATAAATATTATATTAATTATTTTTTTTTCAGTAAAGATTCTCCAGAATCACTGATTTCTAAAAAGCTGTCCCTAATTGGTACAAAACTAAGTATTGGGAAATCATGACATTCTACTACTTCCAAACTCCTCATTTATTATATGGGAAAGTTGTTAAACCTCTTTGTCTTTTTTTCATTTGCCACATGATAGTATCTCTCACTTATTCTATTTGATTGTGACAAGTTTTACTGACTTTTTACAAGTGAAAGTAATGAGTACCAATTATTTAATTGTAAAAAGGTTTGTTTTTATAGTTGATTAGAAAAATATTTAAAAAGTAAAATAAAACATTAACTCCCAATTAAATATGAGTTCAACATAAGAATTCTCTCTGCTTTATTCTGAAACCCCAACAAACAAACAGCAAACTTTAAATATGGAAATGTATAAGGCCAAATAGAACAGTAGAGGAGATAATACAAACTGAGTGGTGTCCAAAGAGTTTAATTAAAAAGTTAAATATTCAATTAAGAGAAAACTGTTTTAAATTACTCAGCAAAATGGGAGAAGCTGAGATCCTAAATACATCCAAGACTAAACACAAATATTCATCAGGGAGGCCCAAATATCAGAGACATTTCATACTGTTTATGTGGAGTAGAGCAAGGCTGTCATCTTGCACAACCCAAGGAGAGCCAGGGTATGAAGTGAAGACTGATAACCTTTAATAAAAACTTGAGTATGAATATGGACTATTAAAAGGGTAGTGCAACATATGAAACCACTATATATTCACCTTTTTTTATTAAAAACACATGTTTTTTTCCTTCCCTACCATAATGTAATGACACTAGCCTGCCTCCATTGTGAATTTGCTTTCTTATTTGATCAGAGTAGAACCCCAATAATGGTCCACCATTGCCAACTTAATTCCTGCTAGCTCTCTAGAGAATTAATTCCAATTTTTACATTTCAAATGATTATTAATCCACTATTGTCTACCCATGGGACTAACAATTTGACCTGAAAAGATGAGGAGGGCTATGGCATTTAGTTAAGCAGAGAATCACAAGCCTTTTAGATGACACAATTACCTGAATGTAGAAATCTATAACAGAATTAATGTTAAGTATTTATCAAATTCATTCTATTTTTTCATATCGGGCACGTAAGGATACAAGTTTTCCACTTTCCTTTGTAATTAGATAGGGTTCATATAATATTATTTTGTCCAAAGATATATATAGAAAGGTAATGTAAACATCTCATATAACTCTCTTGCCCTCTCCTTTCCTTCAGTGGCAAACATGGAAGCCAAATGTTGAGATAAGAAGCCAAAGGATGAAAGTAGCCTTGATCCATGGGGAGTAGAACAATTCATTCAGTAAATTTGAGCATAGATCAGTAAAAATGATCTACTCTGATGAATATAAATAAAAAAAAAGATAAAATGAGCAGAGCCTCTAAGACCTGGGAGACAACATCTGGAAGTCCTAGAAGGCAAGGAGGGAAGAAAGGGGCAGAAATAAATATACTTGAAAAAATAGTGCTTAAAAATTTCACAGATTTGATGAGAAACATTAACCTAACCAGCCAAGATCCTCAAAAAACCCAGAGTAGTATAAAGATTCCAATTAAATATGATAAGAAAATATTATAAAGCATCAAGGGAAAAAGGACATATCAAGTAGAAGGGAACCACATTACTATTAGCAGCTAACATGATCAGGAATAATGGCTGCTAGAAAATAGTGGAATGTGATATTCAAAGTGCTGGAAAAAAAAGTTTTTAACCAAGAAATTTTTATCTAACGAAATCATTCGTCAAAACTGTAAGTGAAATAACGAAATTGCAGATAAGCAGAGTCTGAGAAAATTCATTGCTAGCAGACATGACTTACATGAAATACTAACAAAAGTTGATAGGTTTAAAAGGAAGTAAAACCAGACTTATCCACAGGAAGAAATAATGTAAGAAATGGTAATATGTTGAGTATATATAAAAGATTTTATAAATAAATTTATTTGTATTTTCTTTTTTTTTTATTTCAGCATATTATGGGGGTACAGATGTTTAGGTTACGTATGTTGCCCTTACCCCCTATCCCCGGCAAGTCCGAGCTTCAAGCGTGTCCATTCCCCAGGAGGTGTGCATCGCGCTCATTGTTTGTGTATATGCCCGTCCCCTCCTCCCCTTCCTCCCCCTGCCCAGCATCCAATAAATGTTATTCTTATATGTGCACTTAAGTGTTGATCAGTTACTACCAATTTGATGGTGAATACATGTGGTGTTTGTTTTTCCATTCTTGGGATACTTCACTTAGTAGGATGCATTCCAGCTCTACCCAGGAGAATACAAGAGGTGCTACATCACCATTGTTTCTTAAAGCTGAATAGTACTCCATATTTATTTGTATTTTCTCTTCACCTCTCTAAAAGATACGATTTGATGTAGCAAAATCTATAACACTGTTTTGTTAAGGTTATAA
>RJWJ010045758.1:0-11636 GCA_004363605.1 Indri indri
CTCCATGGAGAGGAACAAAAATATGAAGCAGGTAATTCATACTTGGAATAGATTGTCTAAGAGAAAACACTGGGATTCAACAGAGAAATGAAGCACCGAAAGCAAATAAGGAGAACGAAGGGAGGCAACTTGCTCAGCTGGGCGCTGGGAAAAGCTCCTGGACCCGGGGAAGGGGTAAGAGGGAAACCCCCAGGACGCCACACTCCCTCCATGGGCTTTTACAATCTTAGGTACAGGAGAATGCCTTATCTACGTGGGCCTCAGCCCTAACCCTAACATAGGGAGCTGCCTAGAGATTGCACAGATAATTGCTCCAGTAAGGGAATTCGTATGGAGTCACCCAGACACCCAAGCCCAGAGCCGCTTCACCGTAGTGCCATTCTGAGAGCCTGGCTGCTGGGGGTCTGTGTCCTGCCTTGACACAGCTGCTGCTGCTGCCACTGGGCAGGAAAGGAAGAGGGGAGACCAGGTGCTCCCACACACCCTGGGACAATTCCAACCACTGCTGCTACAGGCTGCAGTGAGACCAAAGTGTGAGCAACTGCACTCCCCGCAGGTACTTCCCACATTGCTCCAGCTGAGAAGGACCCTGCCCTCCCCTTTGGTAGACCTGTAACACAGCCACCATAGCCCACATCTGGGCATTCTGCCAGTGGCCTGGGGACCCCTCTGCCTCTGCCTATCACAGCCAGCACCAGAATGTACTACCAGGGGCCATGAAGACAAGTCTACTGGCCTGGTTCTGTCCCCCAAGTACTCAAGCATGCCATCCAGGGGCTGGGAATTGCCCATCCTAGCCCACCACCACTGGCACCTGATCACTCCTGCCGGGGTCTGAGGTTGGGCTGACCCAGCCTACCGATACCATCACGGCTGACACCCACTCTCATGCACCACCAGTGGGCAAGGGGACTACCCTGCTCAACCCGGCACAGCTAACACCAACACCAGCACAGACCACTTGGGTTCCAGTAGGTTGTTCCACTACCACTGCTGCCATCACCCACATCACACCAGCTGCCCAGGAGCCTGAGAACCCATCCATATGCGTGGCCCACCAATCCTACTACCAGCATCCAAACAAATCACATGGAGAATCGGCCTTCCAAGACCCATTAATACCGGTGCCAGTGTAAGCTGCTCTGGGCCCTAAGAACAGGCCCACTCAGACCACTGCTGCCACCACTGGGGCCTGAAGACTGGCTCACCTGGTATCCTAGTCCCCAGCAAAACTTCACCAAAGCTTTCACTAATAATCACACCCTAAGCCACTGAGGAAATCACAAGATACCACTGACACTGTGTACTGCCTAAGTCATACAGAGATCACACTACTGCAGGAACTCCCAATCAAAGCCAAAGTGTCCTACTCAACCAACATGTATACATCTCCAAACACACACACACACAATCCTCTATGAAAGCAATTTTTAAAAAATTAGAAGAAGTGACTATTA
Organism: Indri indri; assembly: GCA_004363605.1. Taxonomy (NCBI): domain Eukaryota; kingdom Metazoa; phylum Chordata; class Mammalia; order Primates; family Indriidae; genus Indri; species Indri indri. The sequence goes on from RJWJ010045758.1 coordinate 1,458, forward strand.
TACCAGATGTGCAGATATCAATGTAAAGACACAGGAAACAAATAAAAAAAAAATCAAGGAAATATGACACCAACAAAGGAGCACAATTCTCCAGCAACAGATCCCAATCAAAAAGAAATTCATGAAATCCTAGATCAAGAATTCAAAATGCTGATTTTAAAGCAACTCAGTGACACACAGGAGAATTCAGAAAAACAATACAAAAAACCAAAAAAACAATTCAGGATATGAATGAGAAATTTACCAAAGAGCTAGATTTTTTTTTAAAAAATAACAAAATAGAAATTCTAGTATTGAAGAATTTATTGAAGGAATTTATTTATTTATTTATTTAATACAAGATACATTCAAAAGCTTTGAAAATAGACTAGATAAAGCAGAAGAAAGAATCTCAGAGCTTGAAAATAGGTCTTTTGAAATAATCCAGTCAGACAAAATAAAGAAGAATTTTAAAAAATGAGTAAAGACTTTGTGACATTTGGGACAATGTAAAGTGACCAAATATATGAATTATCAGTGTCCCCAAGAGCAAAAAGAAAATGAAAGGATTAGAAAATCTACTTAACAAAATAATAGATAAAAACTTCCCAAGTCTAGTAAGAGATTTAAACATTCAGATACAGGAGGCTCAAGTTACCCCAGGCAGATACAATGCAAAAGGCTTTCTTCACAGCACTTTATAATCAGACCGCCTAAAGTCAAAGATAGAATCCTAAAAGTGGCAAGGGTAAAGCACCTAGGCACCTATAAAGGAAAACCCACTAACAGTGGATTTCTCAGCAGAAATCTTATAGGCCAGAAGAGAATGGGATGATATGTTTAAAGTGATGAAAGTAGAAAACTGCTGGCTAAGAATAGTAGATCCAGCAAAATTAACCTTTATAAATGAAGGAGAAATAGAGTCTTTCCCAGAGAAGCAAATGCTGAGGGAATTCGTTACCACTAGTCTGACCATACAAGAAATGCCCAAGAGAGTCCTAAACCTGGAAGTGAAAGGACAACATTTACCATCATAAAAACAAACAAAAGTATAAAACTCACTGGTAAATCAATCACACAAATGGTCCTGCTACAGAAACCTACCAAACCAAAACAAAAAACAGCAAGAGAAAAAGAAAGGAACAAAGAATATATAGAACAGCCAGAAAGCAATTAACAATATGACAGGAAAAAAGCATCACGTATCCACAATAACCTTGAATGTAAACTGACTAAATTCTCCACTCGAAAGATGTATTATAGAATGGCTAAGCAAATTAAAAAGCATGATCCACCTATATACTACTTACAAGAAACTCACCAGTAAAGACATATAGACTAAAAGCGAAGGGATGGAAAAAAAAAATTTCCTTGTAAATGGAGACTAAAAGGAAGCAGGAGTAGGTATATTTACATCAGATAAACCAGATTTTAGGTCAAGGACAGTAAAAAAAGTCTGGGAGCAGTGGCTCACACCTGTAATCCAAGCACATCACAAGGCCAAGGTGGGAGGATCATTTGAGACCAGGAGTTCAAGACCAGCCTAGGCTATATAGTGAGACCCTCATCTCTACAAAAAATAAAAAACTTAGACAGGCACAGTGGCAGGCGCCTGTAGTCCTAGCTATTTGGGAGGCTGAGGCAAGAGAAGATAACTTTAGCCCAGGAATTCAAGGTTACAGTGAGCTATAATCACAGCATTGCATTCCAGCCTGGGCAACACAGTCATACTTTGTCTAAAACAAAAACAAAGAATAAGCCAGGCATGGTGGCTCACGCCTGTAATCTTAGCACTCTGGGAGGCGGAGGAGGGAGGCTCGCTCGAGGTCAGGAGTTCAAGACCAGCCTGAGCAAGAGTGAGACCCTGTCTCTACTAAAAATAGAAAGAAATTAGCTGGACAACTAAAAATGTATACAAAAAATTAGCCCGACATGGTGGTGCATACCTGTAGTCCCGGCTACTCGGGGTACTGAGGCAGGAGGATTGCTTGAGCCCAGGAGTTGGAGGTTGCTGTGAGCTAGGCTGACGCCATGGCACTCTAGCAGGAGCAACAGAGTGAGACTCTGCCTCAAAGAAAAAAAAAGACAAAAGAAGGTCATTATATTGTAACAAAGGGATAAGTCCAAGAAGAGGATATAACAATTTTAAATATATAATGTATACACACCAACACTAGAGCACTGAGATTCAGAAGGCATATGTTATTAGATCTAAAGAGAGAAATAGACTGCAACGTAATAACAGTGGGGGATTCAACACCCCACTCACAGCATTAGACAGAAAATCAACAAAGAAACACTGGCTTTAAACTGGACTTTAGGCCAAATGAACCTAACAGACATATACAGAATGTCCCACCCAACAATTGCAAAATACACATTTTTTTTCATCAGCACATGGAACATTCTCCAGGGCAGACCATATGGTAGGCCACAAAACAAGTCTCCACAGATGGTTAAAAATTGAATTGATATTAAGTATCTTCTTAGGCCACAATGGAATAAAACTAGAAATCAATACCAAGAGGAACTCTGGAAAGTATACAAATACATGGAAATTAAACAACATGTCCTGAATGATCACTGAGGCAATGAAAAAATTAAGTTGGAAATCAAAAAATTTCTAGAAACAAATGAAAATGGCAACACAACATACCAAAACCTGTAGGATTCAGCAAAAGCAGTGCTAAGAGGGAAGTTTATAGCAATAAATACCTACGTAAAAAAAGTAGAAAGATTATAAATGAACAATCAAACAATGCATTTAAAGGAACTAGAAAAGCAAGAACAAACCAAACCCAAAATTAGCAGAAGAAAAGAGATAATAAAGATCAGAACAGAACTAAATGAAATAGTGACAAAAAAAAAAAAAAAAGCTGGTGTGGTGGCTCATGCCTGTAATTCCAGCACTTTGGGAGGCTGGGGCAGGGGGATTTCCTAAGGCCAGGAGTTCAAGACCAGTCTAGGCAACATAGCAAAATTCTGTCTCTACTTAAAAAATAACATACTAAAAGTTTGGTTAGGCACAGTGGCTCACGCCTGCAATTTTAGCACTCTGGGAGGCCGAGGTGGGAGGATCACTTGAGCTCAGGAGTTTGCGACCAGCCCCAGCAAGAGCAAGGCCTCGTCTCTACTAAAAATAGAAAATATTAGCCAGGCACAGTGGCGCACACCTGTAGTTCCAGCTACTCGGGAGGCTGAGGAAGAAGGATCATTTGAGCCCAGGAGTTTGAGGTGCTGGGAGCTAGGCTGATGCCATGGCACTCTAGCTGGGGCAACAGAGTGAGACTCTATTTCAAAAAAAAAAAAAAAAAATACAAAGTATCAATGAAATGAAAAGTTTGTTCTTCAAAAAGATAAGCAAAATTGATAAACCACTAGCTAGACTAAACAAGAAGAAAAGAGGGAAGACTCAAATAAAATCAGAAATAAAAAAGGAGACATTACAACTAATACCACAGAAATACAAAAATCATCAGAGACTATTATGAACAACTATACACTCACAAACTGGAAAACCTAGAAGAAATGGATAAATTTCTGGAAACATACAAGCTACCAAGACTGAATCAGAGTATCTAAATGAAAATCCAAAGGTAAGAAGCAACAGCTACTCTGGATGGGAAGGAATCAGTGAAAGAACTCTGGAAGTATGAAGACTCAAACTGAAAGGACACCCCCAAAAGGGAACACCAGCTCTCTAGCAATGGATACCAACCAAAATCAGAACTCTGAAATGAAAGAAGAATTTCTAATGTATATTATAAGAAAACTCAATGATATGCAAGAGAAAATAGATACCCAACACAAAGAAACCAAAAAAATAAAAATGCAGGACTTGGAAGAAAAAATTCGCTAAAGAAATTGAAATATTAAAGAAAAATCAAACAGAACTTCTGGAAATGAAGAATTTATTCAAGGAATTACAAAGCACAGTGGAAAGCCTCAAGAATGGGGTAGATCGAGCACAAGAAAGAATCTCAAGGATTGAAGCTAACACCTTTCAATTAAACAAGTCAGTCACAGAGATAGAGCAACAAAGAAAAGAGCAAAGCCTACAAGAAATGTGAGATTATGTGAAGAGGCCTAACATAAGAATCATAGGTATCCCTGAGGGTGAAGAAGAGAGTATACAAGCATTGGATAAACTATTTGAGGATGTAATGAAGGAAAATTCTCCTAGCCTTGCTAGAAATCTAGACATCCAGGTACAAGAAGCTCAAAGTCCTCTGGGGAGATTCATTGCAAACAGGAAGACACCACGACACATAGTCATCATACTGGCCAAAGCCGTAAGGTGAAAGCAGCAGGCATCCTACAAAGGAAAACCCATCAGACTAACTGCAGACTTCTCAACTAAGACCTTACAAGCCAGAAGAGACTGGGGCCCCATTCTCAGTCTTCTCAAACAGAATAATGCCCAGCCTAGAATTTTGTATTTTGCAAAACTAAGTTTCTTATACAAGGGAGAAATAAAGACTTTCTCAGATAAGCAAAGACTGAGGGAATTCATCAAGACAAGACCTGCCCTGCAGGAAGTACTCAGAACAGCATTACACACAGATCAGCACAAAAAACACTCACCAATGTAAAATCATCCAAAAGCTAAAGGTCAAAGGCCGGATACCACAGTGGTTCAAGAGAGAAAGCAAAGCAACAAAATTCAACTCAACAGAATGAACAGAAATCTGCCCAACTTATCAATTCTTTCAATAAATGTAAATGGCTTGAACTGCCCACTAAAGAGATATAGGCTGGCCGAATGGATAAATATACAAAAGCCATGTATCTGCTGTCTTCAGGAAACACATCTAACCAACAAGGATGCATTTAAACTCAAGGTGAAGGGATGGAAAACAATATTCCATGCAAATGGAAAGCAAAATAAAGCTGGCATAATAGTTCCAATTTCAGATAACTTAGTCTTCAAATCAACAAAAGTAATGAAAGACAAAGAGGGTCACTATATAGTGGTGAAGGCTACAATTCAACAAGAAGACATAACAATTCTAAATATTTATGCACCTAACTCAGGTACATCCAGATTCATAAAGAAAATCCTATTTGATCTAAACAAAATGATAAACAGCAGCACCGTAATATCAGGGGACTTCAACACCCCTCTGTCAGAACAGGACAGATTCTCCAAACAGAAAATAAACAAAGAAACAATGAACTTAAACAGAACTCTAGAACAAATGGGCCCGACAGACATTTACAGAACATTCTACCCCAAAACAACTGATTATATATTTTTCTCATCAGCTCACGGGACATTATCTAAGATTGATCATATCCTAGGCCACAAAACATGTCTCAACAAATTTAAAAAAATAGGAATTATACCATGCATCTTCTCAGACCACAGTGGAATAAAATTAGAAATCAACTCCAACATAACCTCTCATCTCTACACAAAGTCATGGAAACTAAACAACATTCTGCTGAACGATTATTGGGTTAAGGAAGAAATTAAGATGCAAACCAAAAGATTCTTTGAACTAAATGATAAAAGAGACACAAGTTATCAAAATCTGTGGGACACAGCCAAAGCAGTCCTGAAAGGAAAATTTATATCCATAAACGCCTACATCCAAAAGACAGAAAAGTCACAAATCAACAATCTAATGACTTATCTCAAAGAACCAGAAAAGGATGAACAAACCCACTCCAAACCCAGCAGAAGAAAAGAAATAACAAAGATCATAGCAGAACTAAGACCTGAAACTGTAAAAATACTAGAAGAAAACCTAGGGAAAATTTTCCTGGATATTGGTCTAGGCAAAGAATTTATGCCTAAAACTACAAAAGCACAAGTAACAAAACCAAAAATAGATAAATGGGAACTTAATTAAACTAAAATGCTTCTGCACAGCAAAATAAACAATCAACAGAGTGAAGAGACACCTGCTGAATGGGAGAAAATATTTGTGAACTGCACATCCAACAGATGACAAATAGCCAGAATATACAAGGAACTCAAACACTTCAACAGGAAAAACCCAAATAATCCCATTAAAAAGTGAATGAACAGACATGAATAGACATTTCTCAAAAGAAGCATACAAACAGCCAACAAGTATATGAAAAAAATGTTCAGTGTCATTAATCATCAGAGAAATGTGCATCAGAACCACAATGAGATAACATCTTATAGTCAGAATGGCTGTTATTAAAAAGTCAAAAAATAACAGATGTTTGGTGAGGATGCAGAGAAAAGGGAACTCATGTACACTGTTGATGGGCATGTGAACTAATACAGCCACTGTGGAAAGCCGTATGGAGATTTCTTAAAAAACTATAAATAGAGCTACCATTGGATACAGGAATCCCGCCATTGGGTATCTACCCAAAGGAAACAAAATCAATATGTACTCACATGTTTATTTCAGCACTATTCACAATAGCAAAGATAGGGAATCAATATAAGTGCCTATCAATGGATGGATAGATAAAGAAAATGTGGTGTATATACACAGTGGAATACTATTTGGCCATAAAAAAGAATGAAATCATGTCATTTGCAGCAACATAGATGGTACTGGAGGCCATTATCTTCAGTGAAATAAGCCAGGCACAAAAAGACAAATATCACATGTTCTCGCTTATATGTGAGAGCTAAAAAAATCTGATTGCATGGAGGTAGAGTGTGTTAAGATAGAGAATAGAGACTGGGAAGGGTGAATTGGGGGAGGGAGACAACAAAGAGAAATGCATTAAACGGTACAAACATATAGTTAGATAGGAAGAATAAATTCAGTGTTTGAGAGCAGAGTAGGGTGACTATAGTTAAACAAAAATGTACTCAGGCGATGGACTTCCTACCTGACTTGATCACTAAGCGTTATATATATGTAACAAAATTTCACATATATTCTGTAAATTTATACAAATACAGATCTTAAGAAAATATCTATTTGTTTGGAGAAATGATTGCAGAGGGAGAGAGGACTCAGGGGATCTAGAGACAGGCTTTTGTGGTAAACCAAGTGAGATGATGGTGGTTTTGACTAGGGTGATAGTAGAGGTGGAGAGAGGTGAACATATTTGGAATAGGTTTTGAGGGCAGAGTCAACAGGACTTGCTAGAATAGTTAGAATGAATGGATTGGAGGTGGTCAGAAGAAAAGAACCGGATAACTCCTTGATTTGGAGTTTGATCAAGGTGATGAAGATAAAGGGTAAGGATGATTGAGGAGCAGGTTTGGAAGCAGAAGTGGTAGAAGTCAAGAGTTCTATTAATATTTTGCTTGTGTTAAATTTGAGATATCTACCGCACATCTAAGAGGAGAAGTCAAGCAGATAATTGGCTACAAGAGGTCAGGGCTGAAGCTACTGACCTCATCAGTAGCCTCTTCTTTGGAGTAAAAAAAATATGTAGGTGCCATTTAAAACCATGAGGTGAACGTGAAGATCGAAGCTCGACTGGAGCACGTACTGATCCTTGGACACCCCAACATCTACAGACCAGGCAGGGGAGAAGCCCGATAAAGTAGGGGTATGAAACAAAGAAGAGGGAGGGAGGGAGTGGTCAGCTGTGTGAAATGCTGCGGAGGGGTTACGGAGATAAGAACAGAAGTGACTGACGGATGGCAACATGGAAAAGCGGAAGATGAAATGGAGAGAGCAGTTACAACTCATTCAAAAAGTTTAGCTGACGCTAGACGCAGTGGCTCACACCTGTGATCCTGGCGCTTTGGCAGTCCTAGGCAGGAGGATCACTTGAGGCCAGGAGTTCGAGACCAGACGGGGTAACATAGTGAGGACCCCTCCCCCGCCCCCCCCCCCCGTCTCCACAAAAAAATGTTTATAAAATTACCTAGGCATGGTGGTGCGGGCCTGTAGTGCTAGCCATCTGGGAGACCGAGGCGGCAGGATCACTTGAGCCCAGGACTTCAAGGTTACAGAGAGCTGTGATCATGCCACTGCACTCCAGCCTGGGTGACAGAGCACCACTCTGTCTCTAAAAAAATAAAAAATAAAACAAGTTTAGCTGAAAAGGGGTGCTAAGCACTGGGACACTAGGTGAGGGGGATGTGAGATGTTGGATGCCGTTTGTTTGCCGCAGCAGCAGATACTCTCTACGCTGCTCTGTGGGCCGCAGATGGGCTCTGTGGAATGTATCGGCAAGGCTGGCTTGCCCCCTGGCTTCTAATTGGGTTTGGCCAACAGGTGGCACCTGTGGGCTATAGCAGGGCAGGAGGAGAGAGATCGGTTGCTCCCTTCCCTCCCGGGCGGTGGGTCTGAGCCTCCTCTCCCCCACCGCAGGCTGCAGCGTCTGTGAGACCTGCCCCTCTCTCCAGGGCCAGTGCTGCGCCTTCACTTGCCCTCTCAGGGACGGGGTGGTGACTGCTCTCGCCCGTCCAAGAATGTGTCCCCATTTCCGGTTGGTTTGCCTTAACCCTACACACATATTTATAAATAGCATCTCCATTAAACCGTCCTTGATTACTCCTTTTGAGTAGCGGCGGTGACAGCGAACCACTGAGCAGGTGATGGGTGGAGGAGCGGTGGGGGGAATGGGAGGCCGCGTGGGGGGCTGTTGGCGGAACAGAGGACGGCATTGTTGTACCCCTATGTTTTGGGAGGGTGGGAGAGAAGGTCCTTAAAGCCTAGGCTTACGGTATCTGCATCAAATGCAAAGCCCTCGACAGTAAATATGATGAGATAAGGTGGTGACCATTGAGGTCCTCTTCTCAGGGGCGCGACGAGGAGAACGGAGCGCAGAGGTGTCTTAGTGAGTGTTCTCGGCTTGCTGCAACGACCGGCTCGGATCCACCCAGCTTGTGGACTTGCACCAGGCGGAGACGTTGGAGTTTCTTGGAGAATCTTCCCCGAGGGGTCAGGAGCACTTTTGGACAAAAGCAGATTGAATGATGAAATGATGACAGAAATTGTGATAGATTTGTTTCCTTCCTCTCAATATTGATACTTCTTATTTTCTCTTTTATTTCATTACCTAGGACCTCCAATGCAAGGGTGAACAGAGCAGTGACGGTGTCGTTGTCTTGTTTCCGATTTTTAAAGGGATGCTTTTATTTTTTAGTTAGAATTAAACACGTAAAATTTGGTGTTTCGGGTATAATTTTACAGTATATTCTTTATAGAATAAGAAAATTCAATTCGTAGTTGAAGTGTTTTCATTAGGAATGGTTATTGAATGATATCAAGTGCTTTTCTATTTCTATCGAAATGATTTTTTTCTCCTTTAATCTTTTTATGAATGACATTAGTGAATTTTTATATTAAATCAATTTTACATTCCGGGGAAAACTTTATCATTTAATTTTTTCTACTTGATTCTGTTTATCAATTTTATTTATTTAGGACTTTTAATGTCTGTTCATAATAAAAGTGGCCTAAAGAGTTCCCTTCTTTACATGTAATTTTAGTATCAAGTTTATATTAGGCTTGTAAAATAATTTGGGAAGCATCCCCTATTTTCTGTAATATTCCATTTGTGGTAGGGATTATCTTTTTTTTTGAAGGTTTGATAAAACTTTCCTGCAAAACTGAAATGGATCTGGCATTTATTTTTTGGGAGGAAGGCAGGAAAGGAGGGCTTAAAATTTTAATTTTTCATTTGATTTGATAAATGTTTATGTATTATATCTATTTAGGTTTTCCATGTCAATATACCAAATTTTGGTGTATTTTATTATTACACAAAATTGTCCATTATATCTCTGTTTTCAAAGCTATTGATGTAAAGTTCTTCACAGTATAGTTTTGTCCTGTTTTTCCTTTCTAATACTATTTATTTGTAATTTTTATTTCTTCTTGATCAGTTTTGCTTAAGATTTGCTATTTTAGTAATCTTTTCAAAGAATGTGCTTTCAATGTTTTAGACATTTTTATTATTTCTTTCATTTCTATTTCACAAATTTTTGCTCTTATCTCGCTTCCTCTCACTTTTTTAGGTTTACTCTATTTTTTGAAACTTACTGAGTTAGACACTTAGTTTAATTTCACTATTTCTTTTTCTGTAATATATACATCTAAGACTATAAATTTCCATCTAAGTAATGCCTTGGTGCATTTAAAGCTATGTCCACAAAAGTTTTTCAATATTTTTCCCATCAAGAAGTAGAGCTTAGGCCGGGCGCAGTGGGCGGATCGTTTGAGCTCAGGAGTTAGAGACCAGCCTGAGCAAGAGCGAGACCCCGCCTCTACTAAAAAAAAAAAAAAAAAAAAAAAAAAA
>RJWJ010045759.1:0-11634 GCA_004363605.1 Indri indri
ATTTGATTAATTTTATATCATGAGAAGTTTTAAATGATTTGGCATTTTAAGATGATATTCATAGCTAAGACTAAAAATAAACATGAATATAAATATATATTTCACATAATTGGTATATCATTTCCATATCATGTTTTCAGCTATGACATATACTCTCCATCCAACTTCTTTCTCTTCCATTAGTCCTTTCACTGGCAGTGTGGTTTATGGTAACAACACTAGATTTATATACCTACACATATGATATGATATATACCCATGTCAGAAATTCAATTTCTCAGTTTCTCAATTTTCTTATCTGTAAAATTTTAAATTATAGATGCTTGACTACATTATGGTATAGATTAATTGAGAACATATGCAAAAGCACATAATGTGCTGTCTGACACTTTATAAGTGCCAGACGGGTCTTACTTAAGCCGACCTCTACTCTTTGATAATCCTGTTCTCTTTGGGGCAAATAGTCCTATTTCCCACCTATTGTTTCCATGAGTTACTTCTAACTCTCCTCTGAAAAGCTTTTCTTATAGTCCCCCATCTGTAGAAGGAGGGATCAGCTGCTTCCTGTCTTGTTATTTTCAAATCTTGTTTTTCCCCTCACTCAACATTTTCTGGATCATTTACAGGTTATCTTTTATTGACTATGTTTTGCTTTAATTATGGATCGCATTTCCTACTTCTTTGCTTGACTCATACTTTTTTATTGTCTTGCAGATATTGAGTATAAAATAATAGTGGAGAAAAATTATAATAATTTTTGATTTTGCCTACTAATATTTACCATGATGTGCAGGCCCTATCTTTTGTCTGACAGTTATAATGAGGGGCTGATTATTCAGATTTCTCTTATTGTTAAGTGGAATCATGGCTAAGTCACAATTTAATTAGATCAAGTTTATCAGTCTCTTTAGGCCTTTGAACAATCTGCTACATTTTAGCTGCCTTGTTCTTCTTTTATATTTGAGCTAGAAGAAGTTGGCTGCAATTTCAAATATTTTATAGTTCATCTTTGAGTTCAACTTCCACTGCTGGACTGGTGGCTAATACCTATGAGAATGTGCCATAATTCACTATTTCTCTCTGTATAACATCTCTTACACAGCTGAAAAACTTGGAGCAAGACAATACTTGAATGAGAGATACATTCTTCCATGTAGGTCTCAGATTTTCTCACTTCTAAAAGGGTTTGGTTAGGGAAAACTTAGACCTGTCTGTTTCCATCCTTTACCTATCTGCAAACACTACCCAATAAAATGCCACTAATCTTTTTTTTTTTTTTTTTTTTGCCTTTTGCTTTTGGGCTAGAGACAAATGACGAGCTATAAAAATATACTTAAATAGTCCATTTGAGTAACATAATTGTTAAACATAAATTAGCACACAATGTCCCACTTTCAAAACCTTGTTTTTGAATTAGTCTTTTAAAGACTAATAAGTAAGACTACTTTTCATTTATTTATATTTGAGTAGACTCTAATGTCCAAAACAAAGAGATGCTAGATATGAGTAAAATGCACACTAGTTTTATGGCTGCTTCCCACTGATTCCCAGACCCAATGGGGAAAAAGCAAAAGTTCTCAAACTTAGGCAGGTCTTTTCTCTTAGCAGGTCCTATTGCCCACAATGTCAATGGAGTTGGAGGGTAAGGTATCTTGAAAGTCTGTTTGTCTCCGAGAAACACTAACTCTAAATCTTCTTGGACCCAGGGAAATCAACTTGGTCAGTGTGTTTTAGCATATTAAATGCTCTCAGATTTCATATCCTATTATTCCAGGTTAATATTGTAGAAGCACCAGAGGCTTCTCATTTATGACACCCAATGTTCATATTCCCAATCAGCCAGGTGGTCATGGGCCATACCAACTAAATGAAATTAATCCAGCAATTTTATCAAATAATATCACTAATGCTAATTACAGTTTAAATAAAGCACCTTTCTCTAAATTGAAACTATTCCACTATATTAAAAGTGCCATGATCTTGCTTATAATTTAAGGTCAAGAGAGATAAACAAATTTTGAAATACTTTGGTGACTGAAGAGAGAAAGTACTGCCATACTGCCACATGGCAGCTTTTACTTCAAGGATCTGCCCTCTTCAAATGGGGTTATACTGAAGACTCCTCAGTACAGATTCCTAAAAGGATGTCAATGTCATCAGCCCACTACTCTTTGTATGCATGTTTCATGCCACAATGTTAGGATATTTGGGTCAGATTTCTTTTTTGTGTGGAAAAATATGTGTTGACAGTTATTGATTTATCAGTCAATATGCCTAATGCTTCACACAGTATTACCTTTTTTAATGCTAGGCACTGTGCCAGGAACACAGTTATAAAGAGATATCTAACATAATTCCTGCCTTTTAGTAAAAATAGAAACCTACCACTGCTTATTTTTAAGTGAATGTGTTTTTTACTTATTTGCGTCTGTGCACAAAGTGTGAACTTACATAGAACTTGTAAACAAACACAAAACCTAAGGTCAGAGCTGAAAAGATCAATTACTAAATTAAAGGATTGAACTTCAGTTTTCACTTAATTTTGCTTAATTTTTATCCCTTAGGTTCTTTCACTCAAACATGCATATTTGATTTTCAGGAGGTCTTTTTATTAAAATTAAACATTTTATATTGAGATAAGTATAGAATCATCTACAGTTGTAAGAAATAATACAGAAAAATCCCACGTGCCATTTACCCACTTTTATCATCTTGCAAAACTGTAGTAAAATATTATAACCAGGCTACTGACTTTGATATAGTCAACATGCAGAACATTTTCATCACCAGAAGAATCCCTCATATAGCCCTTTTATTATTACACCCATTTCCCTCTCACCCACTCTCTATTTAACCCCTGGCAACCAATAATCTGTTCATCATTTTTACGATTTTTTCACAAGAATGTTACGAAATGAAATCATGCAGTATTTAACATTTTGCAATTTGATTTTTTTTTTTTCACTCAGCACAATTCCCAGGAGATTCCTCCAGGTTGTTTTGCGTATCAATATTTAATTCCATTTTATTGGTGAGTAGTATTCCATGGTACGGATGTATGACGGTTAATTTTAGATGCCAACTTGACTGGGTTAAAGGACACCCAGATAGATGGTAAAACATTATTTCTGTGTAGGTCTGTGAGGGTGTTTCTAAAAAATATCAACATTTGAGTTAGTAGACTAAATAAAGATCACCCTTACAAGTATGGGCTGTCATCAGCCAATTCCTTGAGGGCTACATACAACAAAAAGGCAAAACAAGAGCGAATTTAGTCTCTTCTGAAACTGGGACATCCATTTTCTCCTGCCCTCGGACATCGGAACTCTGGGTACTTGGGCCTTTAGACTCTGGGACTTTCACTAGCAGCCCTGACAGGTCTTCAGGCCTTTGGACTTATACCGAATTATCCCACTGCCTTCCCTAGACCTTCAGCTTAGAGACAGAGTAACAGAGCATCAGGGGACTTTGTGGCCTCTATAATTACATGAGCCAATTCCCATAATAAATCTCATCTCTCTCTCTTTGTATGTGTGGCTGTGTGTGTGTGTGTATGTGTGTGTTTATCCCCTATTAGTCCTGTTTCTCTTGAGAACCCTGATTACTACAGGATCTTTCACAGATTGTTTAACCTTTGTTATAGTCAGAATGTTTGTGTCCCTCCAAAATCCATATATGGAAATCTTATCCCTAGTTCGACAGTATTGAGAGTTGGGGGCCTTTGAGAAGTGATTAGGTCACAAGGGCTCCACCTCATGAACGGGATTAAAGCCTTTACGAGAGAATTTGAAGGGAGCTGCCTTGCCCTTCTGCCATGTGAGGGCACAGAAGGTGCTTCAATGAGGAGCAGGTCCTTCCCAGACAACAAATCTGCTGGTGCTTTGATCTTGGACTTCCCACTCTCCAGAACCATGAGAAATACATTTTTGTTGTTTATAAATTGTCCAATCTCAGTTATTTTGTTATAGCAGCCCAAACTGACCAAGACAACCATTCACCTGTTGAAGAACATCTTAATTGTTTCCAGCTTTTGACTGTTACAGGTAAAGTTGCTAAAAACGTTTTTGTGGAGGTTCTTGTGTGAACATAAGTCTTTGTTTTTCTGTGATAAATGCCCAACAGTGCAATTGTTTGATCTTATGGTAGTTGAAGGATGCTAATGATATTGGTGCTAAACATCTTTTCACATGAATATTTGCTATATGCATATCTTCAAAGAAATGTCTCTTCCTGTATTTTGCCAATTTTCTAATTATATTTGTTTTTATTGTTACATTTTGAGTGACCTTTATGTATTCTAGATGCTAGTGCTTTGTTGGGTATGTAGTTTAAAATATTTTTGCCCAGAAAGCAGCATTGTTTTGCATTCTTTAACATGGTATTTCACAGAACATAAATTTTGTTTTGTTTTTTAATTTTAATGAATCCAATGTATTGAATTTTCCTTTACAGATTGTCATTTTGTCCTGAGTCTAAAAAATATTTGCCTAGTACTAGGACACAAAGATTTTCTGTTTTTTCTAAAAGTTTTATAGTTTTAGCTTATAAATTTGTCTGTGATCCATATTGAGTTAATATTTGTATAAAGTATGAGGACTTAGGCCAATGCTCTTTTTTTAGATGTCTAATTTTCTACCTTTTTCAAAAATCAGTTAGGCATGTTTTTATGAGCTTATTTTTTTTTTATCTCTCTTCTGTTCCATGGATTTATGTGTCTATGCCTCCACCAATACAACACAGTTTTGTTTCCTGTAGCTACATAACACATTTTTAAACAGATTACAGATTCTTCTCATATTATTATTGTTTTTCAAAAGTTTATTTTAGCTATTCTAGTTCCTTTGTTTTTCCATATAAGTGTTAGAGTATTATGAGAGTATCATAGAGTACAATAATAATAATACTTTTGATTTTGAAAGAAATTAATCTTTAGTATACAAGGTCTTCAAATTCATGAACACAGTACAGCGCATGTCAAATATTATTTCATTAAACATTATTTTGTTAATGTTAATGAGAAAAAAAATATTGATTTCTGGCCAGGGCCTCTGTGTAGAGCATGCACATTCTCCCCATGTCTGTATGAGTTTTCTCTGAGTAGTCTAGTTTGCTCCCACATCCCAAAGAGTTGCACTTTAGGTTGATTGTCATATTTAAATTGTCCTAATATGAGTGAGTGTCAGTCTGTGTGTGTGAATGATCCTTGTGATGGAATGACATTATGTCCAAGGTTGGTTCCCACCTTGCACCCAGAGTTGCTGGTATAGTCTCAGGCCAGATGTGGCCCTAAACTAGGAAAATTTGGTAATAAATATCTTACTTGTTTTCTTATTAATTCTTCTTATATGTCATACATAGTTCAAATTATTTCAACATTTAATATTAGAAGTATTTTGGTGTTTATTTAGAAGTTTGGTGATATGTTTGTGACCAGAAATATGCCATAGGAACTTAACTCTTGTTTATATCAATTAGCCTATGGAAAAAATTAGTTTTGTCATATGTTATTTCACTTAGAGTTGCAGTTTCCAAGAACCTATTGATGATGTTGAAGACATACTGTATGCATCTCCACTTACTTACATCTTTTCTGTTTACTTTCATCAAAGTTATATAGATTTCAGCATCCAAGCACTACACATACATTGTTAGATTTACATCTCAGTATTTTGCTTCTTGAGCAATTATAAATAGCAATGTATTTTTAATTTTGATGCCCATGGATTCATCAATAGCATGTAGAAATATAAATAATATTTGTATGTTTACCTTGCATCCTGCCACCTTACTGAACTAACTTCTTCATTCTAGAATTTTTGATATTAGTGTATTTATTATTTTGTAAATATTTTGAGATTTTCTATATAGATAACCATGCCATCTGCAAAAAGGGAGAGATTTATTTCTTCTTGACTGATCTGTAAGATCTTTATTTTCTTCTGTTGACACAGCTGTCTATAACTTCTAGCACTATGTTGAGTAAGAGTGGTTGGAGTAGATAAACTTACTTTGTTTCTTATATTACTGAAAAAGCTTTCAGTCTTAAGTCATTAAAAAAATATTATCTATAGATTATTTTGTTTATGAATTTTTTGTAGGTGCTTTGTACTGAATTCATAAAATTCCCTTTATTACTATAATTCTGAGAGTTTTCATCATTAGTGGCTGTTGAGTTTTGTCCAATGTCTTTAATGTATAGATCAATATATTCATTTTTTTCTTTAGCTTGTTAATATGTGGATTACTTTGATTATTTTTTAATGTGCTATTAGCTTTGTATCTGGGGAATAAACACTACATGGTAATGGTGCATAATTATTTTTACATATAACTGAATTCTATTTGTTAATATTTTGTTAAGGATTTTTGCAAAATCATTCTTCAGCTATTGGTCCATAGTTTTCTTTCTTTGCTTTTCTCCTTTCCTTTCTTTGTCTATCTCTTTCTTTCTTTCTTTCTCTTCTGTATCAGGTTAATACTATATAAAATGAATTGTGAAGTGTTACATCATCTTAGCTACTTTCTGGAAGAGATTGTGTAAAACCGGTGCTAATTATTCTTTGAATATTTTGTAGATTCTTAAGTAAAACCTTCTGAGCCTGGTTACTTTTTCTTTGCGGATTTATTTAACTATGAATTTGATTTCTTTAACTGTTAATACAACCATGCTAATTATCTACTTTATATTGGGTGAGTTGTGATTGTTTGTGCTTTTCAATGAATTGTAAAAACTGACAAATGCTATGTAAGTTGTTAAATTTATGGTATAGATTTTTTCCTTGATATTTCCTAATTATATTTTTGATGTCTATTTAGTCTGTAGTGATATTCCTATTTCATTCATGATATTGGTAATTTATGTCTTCTTTTTTTTGTCTTTGTCAATCTTGCTAAGGTATGTCAATTTTATAATATTAATCAAAGAACCAACTTTTTGTTTCATTAATTTTCTCTATAGTTTTGTGTTTCAATTTTATTGATTCTTTCATATATTTGTTTCCTTCCTCCTGCTTGATTTGGATTTATTTTGCTCTTACCTTCTAAGGTCTTTAGGAGGGAGCTTAGATTATTGATTTGAGATTTTCATCGTTTGGAATGCATGCACTTAATGCTGTAAATTTCCCTGTCAACACTGTTTTATCTATGTGAAAAATTTTAACATGTTATATTTAGATTTTTATTTAGTTAAATGTGGTATTTTTTTTTTCCCTTGGGACACCCAAATTGACTCATGGTATAGTTAGAAGTGTTATGTTTAGTTTTCAAGTATTTGGAGATTTTCCTGTTTACTATCTGTTATTGAATTACAGTTTGATTCCACTGTGCTTGGGAAACATACTGTTTTTTTTTTTTAATTTATTGAATGTATTATATGACACAGAATATAGCCTATGATGTTAAATGATATACAGGCACTTCAAAGAATTTCCATTCTATTGCTGTTGGGTAAAGTGTTCTATAAATGTTGATTAAATCCTATTGGCTTATAGTGCTATTGAGTTCTTTTATATCCTTGCTTATCTATAATCTAGTTGTTCTATCAACTATTATAGAAGAATATTGAGGTCTCCAATTATAATTGCGGACTTATCTATTTCTCCTTTCAGTTCTATCATTTTTTACTTAAAAGAAAATCGTTTGGGTCTATTGTTTCTTACATACATCTTTAAGATCATTATGTTTTCTTGGTAGTATGAATATTATGTCATAAAATGTTCCTTTCTGTCTCTGGTAATTTACCATGTTCTGAAGTCTACTTTATTTCATATTAGTATAGCCGCCCCCCTTGCTTTCCTTTGGTTAATGTTGCATGCTATAACTTTATCTATCTTATTACTTTCAATCAATCTATATTGTTATATTTGAAGTTAGTTTCTTATAGACAGAATATTGTTGAGTCACAGTTATAATTGTCAGTCTCTGTGTTTTAATATTTAGAATATTTATATTTTATTCAATTATTGGTATTTTAGGGTTTAAAAGTGCTGTTTATTTTTATTGTTTTTATTTGTTTTGGTTTGTTACCTGTTTTTCATTCTTCTGTTTTCCTGTAGGTTACTTGAATTTTTTTTTTAGAATTAAATTTTGATCTACCTATAGTGTTTTAGGTTTTTATCTCTGTACACTATTTTGGTTATTTCTCTAGGTATCACATAATCTACACATAATTTATTCCTGCCTGCTGACTTTATCTTTGAGTATAATTTAGAAACCTTACCTCTCTGCATTCCCTTACCCTCCCCTATTTATAACATAAGTGTCATCAATATTTTTCCACATACATTTAGTCCCATATCAGCAATTCTTTCAATGTTTGTTTTGACCATCAAAGATAAGCTAGGAAACTCAAGAAAAGAAGGAAAGTCTGCTGTATTTACCCATTTTTGCTTGCTGTTTCTTTCTTTTTTCCCCAGTGTTCCCAATGTTATCACTTTTGGTGTTGACCATGAAGACATGGCTGAATATATAACATTCAAAAAGAAACAGGTATTCTTATTTAAACAAGTAACTTATGCCAGGAGAATCTTAAATAAAAACACAATTTAGTATTTATCAATTATTTATCTATATACATACAGTACATGAAATTCTGGCTTGAGCTTGAATAATCAATAAAATACTCATGAAAGTTTGGATTTGGAATTAAATCCATGGGTTATTCAATTTGCATCATTCTATCATTGATGAAGCAGATTTTGTTACTAAATTAAAATTGCAGTGTAACTGTCACATTTCAAGGAAAAAAGCATTTTAAAGTTATGTTTAGTGAAGTGAATTAAGTCAGAGCTATAGCATTTTCTGTTCCAAGCACAATACTCCCAAGAGAACTTGTTAAACTTTATTTTCACAATGTAAAGTATGCATTTTAAAATACACCATTTCACTATACAGTGAGGGATTTCATTTCTACACTTCTACCTCTGGAAAAATCTTAAACTATTTATTTGCTTCAAAGTTGTGAGATATTTTCCTTTTTAATTCAGGAAGCTTAATTAAATACCAATCTCTTAAATTCCTTGAATTTTTAGTTCCTTAATCACAAAGGCACAATATAATTTGGGAAAAAAATGTTGAGATCATTCTACTTGTAAACAATGTGTATGGATACCAAAGAAATTAATTCATAGTAATTTATGCATATTAAGATATCCATCTAAGTGAGTTAAATGTATTATAAAGCTGATTTTAAAATTATTTTATGTACATATTCAGTCATATATATTGTGACCATGATGTTTATGGTAAGAAATCTTCAAATAATAAAGATAATTATCTTTTATTAATAGTATATATAATATATTTTGCTTGTCATTTTTATTATAGTATTTCAAATTTATGGACAAAATCAGGAATAGTACAGGGAACTCCCATGTACAATATTTACTAAGATTCACTATTAATTTACATTTTCCCCTGTTTGCTGTGTCATTCTTTCTGTAAGTATGTATACAAATTTTTTATGAGCCATCTGAGAGTAAGTTGGAGACATAGTACCTCTTTACATCAAAATACTTCAGTGAGCATTTCTTATATTACCACAGTACTATTATCAAAATGTGAAAATTTTACCTTGATACAATATAATTTTATCTACAGCCCATATTCAGGTTTTGTCAATTGTTCCAATAATATTTTTTTATAATTATTTTTTTTCCTGGTCCAGGATCTAATACAGGTTCACGCATTGCATTGATCTCTTATGTCCCTTTAGTTTTCTTTGAATTGGAACACCAGCTTTTGTCTTTCTTCACTTTGACATATTTGTTTGATGAGTACAGGTCAGATATTTTGTAAAATGTCTCCCAGTTTGAGTTTGTCTGCTGTTTCCTTATGATTATATTTAAGTAATTTGTTATTATCAGGGATACTAACAAAGGTAATTGTATATATACTGAGTCTGTCACATGGAGAGACAATTAATATTTGTTTGTCAAAATTGGTGATGTTAGTCTTGATCACTTGATTAAGGCTGTGTCTACCAGATTTCTTCAATGAAACATTACTATTTTCCCTTTGTAATTAATAAGTAACTTGTAGGGCAATAATGTTAAAACTATAAATATCCTGTTTCTTACTAAAGTTTCACGAAGTAGTTTTAGCGCACATTCATATTTTTTTGAATTCCTCCACCATTAGCTACCATTGGTATACTACTATAAGAAGAAATTTCCCTTCTCTAGTTATTTATTTTAACATTTATTTATATCATATGGACTTATACATTCTTATTTTATTAAATGAGTTATAATTCACTGCTATCATTTTTTATTTTGAGATTAAATTATCCTAGAGGTGGCCAGTTGAGGTTTTTTTCAAACTGGCTACTGTGTTTTTTTATATGACTCTTTCATTTTTTGAGCCCTTCCTTTTAGTTGCAAGAAGGTGTCACAGGATCAGCTTAAATTTTTGTCCTTTTTTTACTTTTACTTTTTGTTTTTGCTTAGTCTTTTCTTATTTTTAATATTTATGGGTACATAATAGTTGTATATATTTATAGGGTACATGTGATATTTTAATTTAATTTTATTTTATTTTTATTTCAGAATATTATAGAGGTACAAGTATTTTGGTTACAAGTATTTTGTACTGCTTGAGACAAAGTTATAAGATAGTATACATTGTACCCGTTAGGTATGATATCACCCATCTCCCCCCTCGCCCCTTCCACCTGTTTGATTTCTATTGTGTTTTACTTCCATTATGCACATAATAAGTGCTATAGCATAAGTGCTATTCGGTTAGTTCCAATTTAATAATGAGTACATGTGGTGTTTTTCCATTCTTGCAATACTTCACTTAGGAGAATGGTCTCCAGTTCCATCCAGATTGTTACAGAAGGTATTAATTCATTTTTTATGGCTGAGTAGTACTCCATGGTATACATATACCATATTTTATTAATCCACTCATGAATTGTTGGGAACTTGGGTTGATTCTACATCTTTGCCATTGTGAATTGTGCTGCAATAAACATTGTGTGCAAGGGTACATGTGATATTTTGATACAAGCATATATTGTGTAATGATCAAAGCAGGATAATAGGGATGTCCATCATCTCAAATATTTATCATTTCTTTGTGTTGGGAGCATTCCGATTCTATTCCTTTAGTGTGTTATTTTAAAATGTACAATAAATTATTGTTTGCCCTATTGTGCTATTGAGCACTAGACCTTTTTCCCACTGTCTAACTCCATTTCTATACACATCAATCAACTCTTCTTTATTGCTGCCTCCCCATTACCTTTCCCAGCCTCTGGTAACCATCAATTTACTCTCTACCTCCATGAGATTAATATTTTTAGCTCTCACATATGAGTGAGAACATGCAATAGTTGTCTTTCTGTGCCTGGCTTTATTTCACTTAACATAATGTCCTCCTATTCCATCCATATTGTTGGAAATGACAAGATTCCTTTCTTTTTGTGGGTGAACACTATTCCATTGTGTGTATGTACCATATTTTCTTTATCCAGTCATACACTGTTGTACACTTAGGTTGGTTCCATGTCTTTGCTAAATGCAGATGTCTCTTTGATATACTGATTTTCATTCTTTTGGATATATACTCAGCAGCGGGAGGTCTAGATCATGTGGTAGTTCTATTTTTATTTATTTGAGAAACCTCCCTACT
>RJWJ010045760.1:0-11633 GCA_004363605.1 Indri indri
GATCATTTTGATGCTAGTTATACTGTTTCAAAGCATAGGAAAAGGAAAAAAGCTGCAGAATTGGCAAAAACAGCAATATCAAACCTTTCAAAGAGATACCAAGCAAATTGTAGACTAATCTCACTTAGGCAGTGATCATAAAATATTACAAATGGAATTTAGCAACACATCAAAAGAATAATATACCGTTATTAAGGCATGCAAGATTGATTTGGTTAGACATTGAGAAGTATAAATATTGGAAAGGATGTATGTAAGTTATAAGTATTTGCCTATGATGTGATCGATTATGTAGAAAACTTACAGTGTCAATTAGAAAATTATTAGAGACAGTTAAAGAATTCCATAAGGTGGACACTTTCAAAGTTAATGTTCTAAAACCTAAAGTCAATAGTTTTCTTTTATACAAAATATAACAATTTAGAAATAAATATAATGGAAGAGGTCCCATTTAAAATAGCTAAGTTTACCTAGGAATTAAATGAAATAATTATATGTAAGGCCTGTAAAAAGAAAACTAAAATTCACGTTGTGGGGGGATAGTTGAATAAATGAAAGAGATTCCTTGTGTGTTTATTTGTTTGTTTCCCAGCCTAAGGGCCAGAGAGGCCTCCCACCAGGAATGATCTGTGTCAAAGCCCTGACCCAAGGCCCTCTACCTTTCGTAATATCCCAATCTTCTCATGCCTAGGAGGAAAAAAGCATCTTTATTACAGGAGGGCAGAATGGGACTATTCCTCCCATAGTCCCAATGTAAATATATCTTTAGCAATTTGGCATTTGTGTCTCAAACCGAGCTTATTGACTTTGAAAAGCTTGTAGCTTGAAAACTTTGTTGTTTCAAATGAAAACCTCTGCCTTAAGATCTCAGAAGCCTATTTTGTAAACTAAAAGCCCAAGAATTTTGTTATCTTCAGTCTTCTGATCAACCCTCTTTGAGGCAGGAGGGTTAGAATGTTCTACATAGATGAATTCCAAATGTGTTTGATCAAGCAGTTAAAAATCTGTTGAGCATGTATCCCTGTATGTGAATGTACTTTGTGTGTGTGTGTGTCTTTGTGTACATGTATATACACATACACACTACTGTTAATCTATATATGAATAAATGGCAAGCTTACGTGGTTTCTCTGCCTTAGGTATCAGTGAAATTTAATATGTCAACATTCTTATCACCTCTTCCTCTCAACTCACATGATGTAGAAATCATTACTGTGGATCCCTGGGTTGGGAGTGAACCACTGCAGGAAAAAGGAAGTTTAGGGATTCGGAATGGGAGTACATCAGGGAATACTTTACAGTGCCATCTGCATAGAGGGAGCCGTGCCTCACTATAGTACTTGTGGTGACTATGTACTAATGATAATGTTGTGCTAAATCAGAGGTGGAGCCTTAGAGGAAGAAGCGTATCTTGTTTTTAGTATTGTACGCCACTTCTTCAATTCAGAGTGTGCACTCAAGTCAAATTACACAGATTAAAATCTCAGCTACTTTGCTTTTTAGTTGTTATCTTGGACAAGTTGCTTAACTTCTTTGAGCCTTAATTTCCTCATTTATGAAATGGAGATAATAGCGCCACAAGGTTGTTCTGTGTATTTAAAATAAACTCATCGAATAGACTTGACACACAGTGCTCACCAAATACCTGACCTCAAGCAATCCTCCCGCCTCAGCCTCTCAAAGGCGCTGGGATTGCAGGTGTGAGCCATCACATGTAGCCTTGACCTAGGAATTCTATGTATAGGAATTCTTCTTAAAGATATGTTAGATACAAGTATTCAATACTAAATGTACAAGGATATTTATTATAGCATTTTGTATAATTGACAAAACGTGAAAACAAAAAGACTGAATGTCCTTTAATGTGGGACTGGCTAAAATAAATTATGGCATATCTTGACATACAAAAGAATACTATGAAGCCACTAACAAGAATGAGGTAGATTTGCATGGGCTGATATGGAAAGATGAGGAGATATTAGTGAAAAAAGCAAGTATCCCAAAAAACTTTTAATAATGGTTGCTTTGACTTGGGGCAAAGGAATTTGGAGGATTAGGGAATGTGTAAATTTTGTCTTTTTAGTTTACACTCTGCTGTACTGTTTGGAAATCTTTATCTTCTTTTTACAACATGTATGTTTGAGTACATTGAGCACACTAAAGGTAAGATCACTTCGAAAGAGAAACATTTTCAAACTGAGAAGGGTCTTAATGTCTATAGTTCCTTATTTATTGCTAATATTCGTATATATTCACAAACATATTACTGGTTTAATGTTAGTCCAGTATCGGTAAAGAAACACTTAGAAAGCATGCAGTGAAATATATGTTGATGTTATTGGAATTCTAGGGTTTTTTTTCTGATTTTTGCTTGGCCTGATTCTGAATCCTACTTGGCTAAATTTGAATTCTAACTTCATACTCTAATCTTTTTTACGCTTCTTGGCTTTTACTACTTTTTTGTCTTGTTGGTGGGGAGAGTGGAGAGAGATGTCACTCGGTAGTGGAAAACAAAAACACGTTATTGGTTTGGTTGTATTCTGCTTCCTCTAGTACATCAAGACATCTTATCTTCTCAGTTTATGCCTAAGAGCTTCCGGGCTAGAAGTAGAGCTTATTCTTGAGTGACCACCACTTGGATTTCCAGTCTGCCGGGACCTGAATGAGAATTATGCATCAATGATAGTTGAAACCCAGACTCCTCTCAACATTGACTGGAGATCAGATAAACTGGCTTGGTTAATCCCTGATTATTTGTATTTTAAGTGCATATTTTAAATTATTTTAAATTCATAAGTATAACACTGTCTTTTCTAGTAAATTTTCCAAAAAGAGGCTGTTGTATAAGGAAACTGAGATATTTTTAAATAATCAGTAGAGTGTGGCAAGCCTGGTTATAAGTAGGTATAAAAGTCTTAGGAAGGAGAGTACATCGTCAGGTGCTATAATGCTGGAAAAACTTAAAAAGCCCTTCTCTCTTTTCCTCTATATTCCCTTACTTTTCTTCCCCTTTGTCTTAACCTATCTTGGGAGCTAGTCCTCCTATAGTGTGGGTTATCTCTAAATAAATGTGAAATATAAGGGTTCAGTCCATGGCAAGTTATTCTGGCATGCTTTTCTCTTTTCTCCAGGCTGTAAGATACTTAATATAAATGAAGTTGGGTATTTCATAGTGTAACATGAACACTAAAGGCAGTCTTAAAGGGAAGAAGTCTTAAGTCACTTTAAAAGGGCTGTATTTATATGTGTGGTAAGGTGGAAAAGGGGAAGAGCCCTACTTGATATTCTTTATACTGTGGGGATCATGTCTAATTTTTTTTTTTTTTTTGAGGCAGAGTCTCACTGTCTTGCCTGGGGCGAGTGCCGTGGCCAGCCTAGCTCACAGCAACCTCAAACTCCTGGGCTCAAGCAATCCTACTGTCTCAGCCTCCCGAGTAGCTGGGACTACAGGCGTGCGCCACCATGCCCGGCTAATTTTTTCTATATATATTTTTAGCTGTCCAATTAACTTCTTTCTATTTTTGGTAGAAACGGGGTCTCGCTCTTGCTCAGGCTGGGATCATGTCTAATTTTATGTCTATCCTGTAAAGCATACATGTGCACAAGAATGTGTATGACAGAACTTCCTTTTCTCCTTCTGACTGCCTCAGTTATTGATTAATATTACCAGTTGGAGTGAAAAATAGCAGAGGAGTTGGTGTTTACTACAGTGTGTTCTTGTTGTTTCTTAAAATTTAGCATGCGTAAGAATCATCTGGGGGTGCTTATTAAAATGTCTGATTCCCTGACTCCACATCCAGAGATTCTGGTTCATTAAATTGGAGACGAGCCCCAGGAATCTGTACTTTAAACATGCATCCCAGGTATTACTGTAGTAGGTCTTTAATAGATCACACTTTGAGATAGCAGAACAGGCATTCCCCGGGTTATGGATGACCTGACTTATAGCATTCAGTATTAACTAACAGGTTCCCAAGGCTCCCCATAAGGATAATTAATAATTGGGAACTAGTTTCTTCCGCACATGTAAACAAATCCTCATGGTGTAAGCAGTTTGTTGGCACAGTATCTTTATGCTAGTGGCTAGTCTCATTGTTTATACAGTCGCTTATGCACAGTATCACTTTTGTCTTAACTTTTTAATTCAATTTTGTGAGTCTGTGTTTACTCTTATGACCATGCCTCCAAAGTGAAAGTCCATTGCAAGTCCTGGTGAGCCTGCAGCAGAGACAACGGTGATTACAATGGAAACAAAAGTAGAAATAATAAAGAGAAAGGCCAGATACCATCATTCATTGAGAAAGCATTAGGCTTCCATCACTCAACCATCGGAACAATTATTAGGTTATTAAGTATGAAATGTCTGATTTCCTTAAGTACTAAGTTTGACAGTCGATATCTCCAACATTTCACTCTGACATTTCTTGTTTTATTTTTATCGTGAAAGGTACATCCTCGGTCTTTCAAACGTATCTTTTGGCTTGTGATTATCTTTCACATTTTTTTTAGAGCAATTTTTGTGAAGCCATGGATAAGTCAAAAATTCATGTTATTTTCGAATATGAGTTCCGTCGTGGAACCAATGCTGCACAGATTGCTTGAAATATCAACCAAGTGTTTGGGAAGGATGTGGCTAATGAACGCTCAGTAAGTCGATGGTTTGAAAAGTTGCATTCTGGTGACTGTAATCTTGAAAATGAGCTATGTGGGTGACTAGAGACCAGGTGGATGGATAATGATGAGCTGAAAGCTATAGTGGAAGCGACTCCATCTCAACCTATGTGTGAATTAGCAGCAAGGTTTGACATTACTATTCCAACAATATTGGACCATTTGAAACATGGGCAAGATAAAGACGCTGGGTATATGGGTTTCGAATGAATTGAATGAGCCTCAGAAGAGAAATTGTTTTGAAGCTTGCCTTTCTTTGCTGTCACAACATAAATGCGAACCATTTCTACACCGTACTGTTATCTGTGATGAAAAATGGATTCTTTTTGGCAATCGTAAGCATTCGGCACACAGGTTGGATAAAGATGAAGTGCCAAAACACAGTCCAAAACCGAATATTCATCAAAAAAAGCTAATGGTGTCTGTTTGGTGATCCAGTACTGGTATTATCCACTACAGCTTCACGAAACCTGGTCAGTCGATTACAGCGATGTCTACTGCAACCAATTGCAGGAAATGAGGAGGATGCTTGTGATTAAGCAGCCGAGATTGGTCAACAGAGACAGGTCAATCCTCTTGCAAGACAACGTTCGACACATGTCGCACAAACAGCCCTGCTCAAGTTACAGAGGCTGGACTTGGAAACTCTCTGTCATCTACCGTATTCACCAGACGTTGCACCAACTGACTACTACTTCTTCCAGGCTTTGGAACACTTCTTGCAAGGGAAAATATTCAGTTCTCAACAAGCTGTGGAAAAAGCCTTCCGTGATTTCATAGCCACTCACTCTCCAGGCTTCGATACCGGCATGAGCAAGCTACCGTTAAGATGGCAAAACTGTGTCAATAGTTTAGGTGCATACTTTGATTGTACTGTTTCTTTGAGATATAATAAACTACACTTTTGGTTCGAAATCAGATATTTCATATTTGATGACCTAAATATAAAGGTTAAAGTGAGAATAATGGAACATGTGAAAGACAGTGCTCCAGTGAAAGTGTCAATTATTACTGAGCAGCATTGTGGATTAATTGTTGAAATGGAAAGATTATTGATTTGGTTAGAAGATCAAAATAAGTGTAACATTCCTATTAGTCTAGCATTGATGCAGCATCAGGTGAGTCTTTTGAAATTTATGTTATCTCCTGTCTAAACTTTTCGTATAAGTTTATTTTTTGTCTTTTGTTTGTTTGAATTAAAGAGCACAATATTTTCTGTAACTAATTATTACAGTATAGGGGTGGTGTTATTATTATAGTATTATACTGTATTGTTATTACCACATATGCACCATTATAGTATTGTTGTTGTTATTATTACTACCACTGTATATACGCTATTCATCAGGGATCCAAGTTACATGTAAATCCAACCTACAGATGTTCTCAGGAACATATCTCATCTGTAACCCGGGGACTGCCTGTATGTTAGCTGGTCACTAGACAGTAGTTGGATATTTATTACTGAAACAAATGCCAGAGTTTATAACATAGCTGTGTGTGTGTATGTGTGTGTGTGTGTACATGTATGTTACTGAGTATTTCATTGTCTTCCAAAGGCTCTGGGAGGAGAATGGAAAACCTTGGCATAGCCTGGAAGATTTATGGTTGCCCCTTAAGTTCACAGTAATTATTAAGCCTCATAACAAGGCAGGAGATGTTAATATCTATAGTAAAAGACTTACTGGTATTAACACTCTTTAAAAAAAAAAAGCAACAACTATGATTCCTCTATCCTGACATTCCAAAATGTAGTTTTTGCCTCTTGTATTATTTCTACTGTTAATTTAGAAAAAAAGGACTGATGGGTGCTGCATTTTACATTTTTAATAGAGGGTCATGATTGAATTAATTTATATATGGTCTGTCAAAAGCTTTGGAGTATAGGTACTAGGTGGTGTTATGAATAATTTCAAAAGGTGAATAAGGTCTTTTTTTTGGTAAAAGTGTTAATATTTTTCTTTCTGTAGAAAGGAATTGTATCTGAAAATTCTCAGGGGTAATTTTTTGATTGAGTAGCATTAAGGAATTAATATACTTACCTATATGTATGCTTTAGTTGCTCTTGTGTTGGTGCTATGGGCTTCTGGGTTTCTCTGTAGCAGTCAGTGTATACTTTGGATGCTTTTATGTTTGCTCACATGGCTGTCTGGGTTTTTCCATAGCAACACCTTTTTTCTTTTTTGAGTGGTAAGCAAATTAAATTAATCTGATCTAGAGTATATCACACTTACTGAAACTCTTGAAGACCTGGGGAATGAAAACATCAAGAAAAGAATTTGAGTGATTTAATTTTCATAAAATATTAATTTGTGTTACTGCCGTAATTCAGAAACTAGTATAGATGTGTTTTATAACGGGCTGATATTCTATGCATGTAAAAAAATTTGCACCTTATTTCTTGATTCCTGAAACTTTAGAATCTAGACAGTGCCTTCTTTTCACAGAAAATGCTCAATAAATCTTAGTTAAATGGAATAAAGTAATATTAATGGAATAAAGTAATCAGTAATGCAGTTATTATTTATTTTAATAATTAGTGATAGCATTGCACAAGGAATTAAACTTATTAGTGCTTTTTATTTTTTTATTTAAAAAATTTTTTTTGGAGACAGGGTCTTGCTCTATTGCCCAGGCTGGAATGCAGTGGCACAATCACAGCTTACTACAATCTTGAACTTCTGGGCTCAAGTGATCCTCCCACCTCATCTCCCTAGAGTGCTGGGATTATAGGTGTTAGCCTCCACGCCAGCCAGCTTTTTACTTTTGGTAAAAATTGAGAATGTTTAGCTCTCAAGATTTTTATTTTACCTGTGTTTTGTAATTTTAGTACATTTATAATACTGTTAAATGACTGAGATAAGTTCTAGAAGTTTCTTGGATAGCATAAAGTTGTTTCCCTCTTTCCCGTATAGCCCCTGTATACTTCCTGTATAGCAAATGAAAGCTATACTGGCTTCGCAATTTCTGCTTCATTCACATTTGTAATTTAAAATTTTTCTAATTTTCAGTTTCTGAAGGAATTGATTTGTTATCGGGCTATAAATTCTTAATTTCAAAAAATACACTAAATTTTCATGCACTGAACGCTTTAATTTGGTTGCTGAAAGCTAAAGAGTTTAGCTTTTGAGATGCTTAGAACTCTTGTAACTGTAATATAAGTACAGTTTATATCATTAGTGCTTCTTTGTATGGTTACCTCTAACTTCAGTGGCCTTATTTTTGCCTTTAATGTTGTTCATATTCTGAGGAAGTAGCTTGTGATTTTTTTTTTAAGTAAAGAAACTTTTAAAAAGTTATTTATCTAAGGGGCTGTGACATCTATGGCAAGAAGGAGGCCAGAGGAAATGGAGTATATTGTTTTAATAAAGAATCAAAATGAACAGTTCACATACACTGGTGTTTGTTCATTTTACTTGTGCAAGAGTGCTGGTCATGTCAGAATTATTTTGAAACGGTTGGTTCAGTAATTTGGCCTACTGTCTTTTTTTCTCTATAACAGTTTTTCTGTTTTCTACTACACCTTGCACATCCACCAATCCAAGACACCCTATAGGTGAGTATTTTTCTAGTTCTCAAATGGCATCAGTTATTCCCAAGACAGTTGATGCTTCATTAAATTAGGCTTTATTTTTTTACTCTGAAATAACTGGTTGTTTGATTTCACAGAATGTATTTTACTACACAACTTTAAAAGTTACCAGCAAACTGCTGAAGAGCTGTTTTTATATTACAGGAAAGAAAGATCACAATATGATTGAACTTTTCCCCTGATATTTATACTGTAAGAATTTTTAAATGCAATTCTCAAACTCAACTTTTTTTGAATTTTCATTATCAAGATAGGAATCAGAACATGTTGGTTATAAGTTTAAAGAAAATATAAAAGTTTATTTTAATATTCTGAGATAACGTGGAGTAAGGCATTAAAAAGAAAACTTGTTTTAGTAGTTAAGCATGATTTCCCCCTAAATGCTTAGGAGAAAAATTATAAAACTATTCCCTGGATATTTCTATCTCATATACTTAGGTTAATTCTCAGTTAATGTAATTATACACTCATGGATCAGAAAACCTTTTTATGTTTCCATATTCATCTTAGACTTGTCTGATTTTTTTTTTCTACTTTAGGTTTTCATATTTAGAGAATTCTGCCAAGAAGGATATTTTCCTAAAGGCTTTGGAAATAAACAGTATCTAAATTTTTTACAGGGTCAATAGTATATATCATGTTTAATTTGTTAATTTTGAGAGAATTGGATGAAAGGAAGAAGAAAGACATAGAAAAAAAAAAAACCCATCTCTTTTACAGCTGGTGATGGTTATCTGGTTCAGCCTTGCAAATACAGTGAAATCACGGTAGTATTTAACTTCTGGATCTGTGAAATTCTTGTCACTTAACCTTTTGT
Source organism: Indri indri (assembly GCA_004363605.1). Lineage (NCBI taxonomy): Eukaryota > Metazoa > Chordata > Mammalia > Primates > Indriidae > Indri > Indri indri. The sequence goes on from RJWJ010045760.1 coordinate 9,081, forward strand.
TGCTTTGCCCATCCTCTTTGATAGATGTTCTCAACACAGAGTCCTGGAAAACCTAACCTAGAAGTAGTAGAAGGAAAGGCAAATTTTTATTTTTTTTAAAGGCATGTTTTCGCATCTCTCTTATGCCCTGGGCATGTGGTAACTTGCATGGCTGAATTAGGTGGTTAGTTTTTTGAGGTTTCTCAGTAAGCTATAGCTCATTAGTCTTTTTCATATGATTCTCTCTCTCTCTCCCTGCTTATTCTTCCTAGTTTTACCAGCATGAAGTGGGGAATTGGAAAGCAACAAAAGGAGTTAGTCACTGTCTTCCACATACCATGCCTGATCAGGGTGGCATGTAGTTTTTTAAAAAAATAAATGCCTCAGTTGCCTTTGTGCTTCTGTGTGGTTCCTTCCTTTTGCCAATATTTATGCTTGTTTTTCTCTTATGAATTTCCTACAAGAACTTTGGAAAAAAATAATCCTTGGATTTCCAAGATCCAGGATAGGCGGGTGCGTGTTTGCAGAAAAGGTCAAAATTTGAGAATCCTGAAGGAGTTGTACTGTACAACTGTTCTGGATTGGTGGATATGCAAATATTAAGGAAGGGAAGGAGCAAATATTACTTTCGATGTGAGTGATCATAACATCTACATTTTTTCCAATTTGGGGGAAAAATTTATTTGAGCCTCGTTCATCTGGTTTATTACTGATTGGGCAATACATTTTATTTTACACAGGAAATTTAAAGCTGTATAAAAAGTATTTTAAAAACTCATGCAAGTGGTATGCTTACTCATTAAAGAAAAATAATCCTTTTGATTCTTAGGAACGTTTCTGATAATCCTAATCATTTTTGATGTTAGATTTTTAATTCTGTGTACATTACATAGACTAAGTAATTGAAATGTGTTTAAAATAAGGGAAAATAAGTAGAGCATTTTAGGAATAGAATTCTCAAGTTAGATTGAAGAAATATAGTCAGATCTTTACATTTATACCTAAACTTTTTAAAAGTAAGAGATGTCATAATGTGTGAGAATTTATTGGTGGGCTGTAAAGCCATTGACCTATATGCTTGGCAGCTTACTAGTAGCCAACCTAGTCCTTATTGGCAGAGGGTGACTGAAACTATGGTGAGGACTCTTTTTAACACCTGAGGAAAACTTCATTTTGTATTTTCTGACAATAGAAGTGTCTCAGAGCTCGTTGCTAATTTATTACTCTTAAAGAAGTAAGAGTATTTTGTGACTATTATGAAAGACTGAACTAAGGTAATGGGAGGAGGTGAACAAGTGGTTCGCAGGAAGTTCATTAATTTTAAGCTTTAAGATGGCGCATCTTGGTTAAAATGTTTATACGTTAAGTGATTTTAGGGAGTGTTCTCAAATACGTAAACTATGTCGTCATTTTCTTCTTTGTATAAAGCTTACTGATAGCATTCTAACTTGGGTGACATATAGGTGCATGTTTATCTCTTTATTTGCAGCATATTTTATAGTGGTGTTTTGCTTTATTAGCTTTACATAGTAAGTGGAACAATTTGATACCTTTATTCTAGTAACATATACTGAATAGGAATAATTAAATGGCAAAAAATGCCCCTTTTTTGGTGGGGTAAGGGTAGATAGAAGCTTATGTAAAGCTTGTGCATCATATTTTAAAGAACTTAAATTTTGGGGCTGAAACTAATGACAGTAACAGGCCTGACACATTTCATATATTTGGAGGTCACTGGGTAGACTTTAGAATAATCAGTCTGAGTTTTAATTGCTGATTATTTCCCTAATTAGATTTTTCGTGAAGCTCGAAGAACAGTACCTAGTATTGTTTACATGCCTCACATTGGCGATTGGTGGGAAGCTGTCAGTGAAACTGTGAGAGCAACTTTTCTGACATTGCTACAAGATATACCATCGTTTTCACCTATATTTTTATTGTCTACCTCTGAAACCATGTACAGTGAACTGCCTGAAGAGGTAAGAATTGATTAAATACTTGTCTTTCCTTATTATATTGTTCTAAAATAGTTGGCTTTGTAAATTGGACATTTTTTAATTACTATAAAACCAATACTGTCAGCAATCATATCCTGGCTATAACTGTTCATTAGTCATGTGAGGGAGGCAAGTTATTTAACATTTTAAGTTTTCGTTTCTTTTTTTGTTATACTAGTGATATCTTCCTTAGTGTTGTTGTGAAGATTTGAGATAACTCATGCTTAGAACAGAACCAGACATATATGTATATGTAGGTTGAGCATCCCTAATCCAAAAATCCAAAATCTGAAATGCTCCAAAATCCAAAACCTGAGTGCCACTATGAAGTCACAAGTGGGAAATTCCACACCTGACCTCATGTGATGGATTTCAGTCAAAATATAGTCAGTACTTTGTTTCATACATAAAATTATTAAAAATATTGTATAAAATTACTTTCAGGTTATGTATATAAGGCATATATGAAACATAAATGAGTTTTGTGTTTAGACTTGGGTCTCATTCCCATCTCTAAGATAATCTCATTATGTATATGCAGATATTCCAAAATAAAATTAAAAAGTCCAAAATCCTA
>RJWJ010045761.1:0-11631 GCA_004363605.1 Indri indri
CCCCAGGGTCCTAATCTATAAAATGAGGTAAAAATACCTTGTTTGCTGAGCTGTCGTGAGACCAAAGGAGCAAGCCCATGAGAGATACCAGAAGATCAATTAAGATCAATCCCTTCTCTCTTTTTTTGGCCCTTTTCTCTGGCCCACCAGATTAAGGAGTCCAGTAATACCTGTATAATGAGGGATAAGTTGCACACTGGAGACAGAGAGCAAATCTAATTAAATTACTGGAAGAGTTTAAATTATCTTCCCCTGACACCAGGCTTTGTTTGGTGGGGTGGGGAGTGAGAAGGGTTGTTGAGAATGGAGGGAGCGTGAGCCTTTGGAAAAGGGCGTGTGTGGCGAGGACTACAGGGGAAGGCCTAGAGAGGGAGAGGTGGGCACTGAGGACGTTAGGTATGGCCAGTGCCCAACGGGGTGTAAAATTTCCTTTGGAGGAAAGGGAGGGCACCAACATTTGTTGAGCATGACTAAGTGCCAGGCACTGTGCTAGATGCCAGGGATACGTCCTTGAGTTATACAGGACCCTTGCCCTAAGAAGCTCCAGTTTTTCGGCAGACATTAACAGGAAAATAAACCATTATAATCCATATAATTATAATAAGAACAAGACAGCACAGAAGACAACATGATTAATACTGTAAGGCTGTCATATGGAAGGTGGGTCTTGAAGGGTGAATAGGAGTTCATCAGGAAGCCAATCTAAGGAAAGGAAAATGACATGAAGTTCAACGCCACTGGCATAAAAATGGTTTGGGGGATGAGGCTGGGAGGGAGGGAGAGCCTAGGTGATGATGGGCCATGTTAGCCTTTATCCTGCAGTGATGGTGGCCAGTGAAAGATTTTGAATGAATGGGAGACTGTCCAATTTTCAAGCTAGAAAGACCTCTCTGGCAGCAGAATGCAGGGTGCATTGGGGGTGGGGGGCAAGCCTGGAGACACGATGCCGGCCAAGGCGCAGTGTGCTGTGGTCCAGGAGAGTGGAAGAGGGTCTGAACTAGGAAGCCACAAGGCCATCTTCTCCCGAGTTGCTCAACCACACGCAATCTTGTCCTCTTCTAAACCCGCAGCATGTGGCTTCCCTCAGTCATGGCCCAGTGACCCTGGGCCGTGTGTTGTGATTATCTGTGTATTTGTTCTCCCTCCGCTGCCAGCTCGGGAGCACTTTTTCCTCTCTGCATCCCTGGGCCGAGGAGCTGGTTCACAGCTGGCACCAACGTGTTCTGAGGGTCACGGGGTTCAGGAAGAGGAGTGTGGGGCGAACGCAGCCTGTGATGGTTCATGAGCCAAGCCAGCCCTCCAGGCCCTCTGCTCGTTCATTTCCCCTTCTCTGTTTGTCCTTGATCAAACTATGCAAAGAAATGTCTTAACTGCCTCCTGTATTGTTTTGTGAATCAACAGAAGAGTCCAAACCGTTTCTCTTGCATGTTTACCCACCAGAGCTTTAAGGAACTAACACGTAATCAGTGGAGGCAAGACCAGCTGGTGGTAGCTGGATTTCGTCTGCATGGCTGTTAGTTTCCCCTGCAAGAGAAAAGTCGACGGTGGCTGGCAGTCTAGGGCGTTTCTCCAGGTGAATTTGCCAGTCCACAGACACTTGCACGCGGGCACCTTCTTTCTCAGTCTTCCATGACTCTCCCTGTGCTGCTTTCTGTTGCATCTCGTGGGCACAGACAGGGCGGTTGCAGGTTAACTGGGGCCGAAAAGTTGTTATCACCTGACATCTGTGCCAACAGCTTATGTAAAACGAGCTGATTCCAGCAAGCACATGTCCCAGGCGAGAGCGGGAGTGGGGGCCCCCCTCCGCGGCACAGGCCAGGCGCCTGGGAGCCGAGTGTTGCCAAGGGCCAGAAGGAAGCAGTGCCCGGGCTGGGGCGACGGAAGGAGCAGCCTGTGAGAAGGGCCGGGCCACGTGGGCAGAGAAGTCAGGCGAGAGAGGACTGTGAGTCCCGGGCAGCACCTGTTCCCAGGGAGTAAATAATACTTTACCCTTGTGTCATACGCCTGCCTGTCGCCGAGCAGGCATCCAGTTCATCCCTGGCTGTGGGCCGCCGTCCTCGCACCAGCGTGCTGCTGGTTCGAAGTGTGCTTTGGAAAAGAAATCAAAGGTCCTGACAGCTTCTGCTCCCAGCTCGGCTCAGCGTCCCTCCCAGACTCCCATATCACAGCTGCTGCTCAACGGCAGGGCTCGTGGGCTGGGCCTGCCAAATATTTGGATCTGGTGCCCCCAGCTCCGGACAGGAGCGGTGACGGGCAGAGAGCCTGAGACCGCCCTCGGCTGTGGTCCTGGAGGACAGGTGCTGGCAGCTGCGGCCTCGTCCCCCTCCCCTCCCCACCCCTCCTCCCCACTGCTCTCCTCTCTGTTCACGGTCTATTCGCTTGACAATATTTGAAGTATTCTAAATATGGGCGTCACAGCCCAAGACAGAACGCCAGGCCCATTGTGCGGAAGGGGAATTAGCGAGTTTAAAGACAGGGAAGATTAATTGGTCTGTTTGGGAATGATTCAGTTTGGCGATTACTCTGTTTTGAAAGAACATCATTTATAGGTTTAAGTAATAGCGCCGTGATTAAAAACTCGGTGTTGAGGGCAAACAGGCTTGAGTTCAAATTTCAGCTTGGCCACTGGCCTTGAGTAAATTCTTATGTCCCCATTTGTTGGGGACAACTCCTCCAGGTTTGCCCAGGATTGTCTGAGTGCTGGGGACCCCCTCATTCCTGGACACACCTAGAAAGGGATAATGACCCTGCCTAGCTTCTCTGACCAGCTAAGCCTCACGGCGCTGATGGCGGTGCCCGGCACAGTGAGTGCTCCACTCAGTAAGCTAGTATCCCCTGCCCCCTTGAGTACCTGAAAGTCTTGGCTGCACCAGGGACCCTGCTGTGGGGTGCAGGAGACAAAGCCACAAACATACCTGTCTCTGAGCAAACCCATTTTGGAGCTCACCCTGGTAAGTAGCTGGTGGTATCTCTATTTTACTGATGGGGAAATTAAGTCTCCAAGGAGTAGTAAGATTTGCCAAAGGTTAATAACTGGAAAGGGAAGGACAGCCCCCTTGAATGCAGGTCTTCTCCAGCAAGCCCCGAGTCCTGTCTTCCTAGGCCGTTCCGCCCCCAGTTCACACCCTGGACTGAGTAAGCGTGAGCCTCTGCTCAGACTGTCCTCTCTGCCTACCCTTCCTCCCAGCCCTGTCCCTTCCGGCTGGCCAATTCCCATTCCCCTGTGTCCCAGCTCAGGCGTCCCCTTCTCCAGACAGCTATACTGACCCTTCTCCACTCTCTGCTCCCTTCGGACCCTTCATACATCTCTGCGGCTGCGTATCCCTCCCAGTAATAATTTGCTAATGGCCTGTGAGCTCCTTGAAGGCAGGGATGGTGTCTGTCTTTCCACCTCCCCAGAGCCAAGCACAGTTCCTAACACCTACCAGGTGCCCCACAAATGTTGCAGAACTGAACTGAGTTCATTGAGATGTGACATTGTTGTTTTATGCTTAATAGCTACTATTATTTGAGCGCTTATCATGTGTCACATACTATGCTGAGAATATGTACTTTCTCATTTAATCCTTACCACAAACCCATGAGGTTTGATAAATGACAGATAGGAAAATAAGACTCAGAGAGGTTAAATAACCTGCCCAAGGTCACACAGCCAGTGAGCAGCAGATACAAACTTTGAGTCCAGACGTGCCTCGGACACCCTGAACCACTGGGCTCTTGCAGTGCCATCGGTGCCTAACTCAGTTCCTCGCACACATCAGGCATTCAGGACTAGTCGTCGAGTTGAATGGATGGCATGGGGCAGGGGCTGGCAAGCTCTCCACGGAGGTGCAGCCCTGGGCACGGGGTCCTTGTCCCTGGGCTCTCACAGGCCAGCTGTTGTCAGTGGTGTGTTTTCAGAAGCTGCAAGTTCCCTGGGCTGGCACGAAAAGCTCTTCCTAATTCCAGCGCTCATTTTCACCCTCGTGCCTTTCTGGCCTTTCTCATCTTCCCAGGGCAAGGTGAGGTCTGAGAAAGCTGAGGAATGTGGCTGAATTGTCTTCAACAAATTCTTTGCTGATAAAACCTGGGGGAGTTTCCAGACGTTTTCCTATGACTGTTCCAGCTAAGAACATTGAGCTAAGCTACAATGACTCAGCCCTGGAAAACCAGGGCTGCTGAAGGTTCCCAGGAAGTCAAGTTGCTGGAAATCACAGGCAGCCCCAGCACATTCAGGGCCGCCTTGCGGAGGAAACAGGCAGAATGAGCACTGTCCCAGGGCTGAGAGAGGCTGCAGAGGTCTGGAAGCATCGGCGTCTCCCTCTACCATAACTTCTGGTCTGTAACAAACCTCAGAAATGGACTCGGAGTGCAGGTCACAGATTAGGGTCCCAACCTCGCACTTACTAGCTGTGTGACCACAGCCAGTGACCCAACCTTTCTGAGCTTCAGGGCCCTCTCTGCAGAGGGCTGGGATGAGATGAAAAGAATTGATGTCTACACAGCACAGAGCACAGTGCTGAGCACTGAGTAGGTAGGTACTTGAGAGTGGCAGCTATTATTGTCGGGCAGAGGGGCTGGGTGAACTGTGAGTGCAGCTTGCAGCATCTGGGGTGCCCGCGCGTCTACCAAGACTTCCCTGCTCAGCTGCTGTGGCATCACTGACTGCTCCCGGGCTGAGCGGCACGTACTGCGTTCCCCGGGCCGGTGGCTCCCAAACTGTGTTTTCTGCAGGCTGGTATCTGCAGGAAGGAATGGTTTACCCCCTGCCCATTGTGTTTGTAGTACGTGTGTTTTGCCTTGGCAGACTGCAAGTGCATGACCCTGGGACATTGTCTCAAGGAGACTTTTCTTCCAGAGGTCAGACTGGGTCTGCTTTCTTGTCTGAAATGAGGGCTCAGGAGCTTCAGTTTGTCTATTTCCCCTTCCCCTCCCCACTCCCCTTTCTATGGCAGAGCCAGAGGCAAAATGGAAAATTTGTGCTGAGGTGAAGAAAGATGTGTAATGTCAGATGCTATCTTCTTATTTCTGACTTTGAAGCGTGTCAGAAAAAAGCCAAATGGCCTCAAATTGACAATACACGGCCTTTTAAGTGTGGTCGTGACTTCTTGTCAAGTCAACAAGTATCTATTAAGCTGTAAGTGTTCGAAGACTGGGAGTCGTGGAGCCTTTATGGACAGAAAGGGCTGTGGCACTGATGTCACAGTGAAGAGATTAAAACCCGGAGAGGAGGAGTGACATTGCAAAGGTCACCAGGCAGCTGGGGGAGGGCGGGATTTAAACACAAGACGGCCGTTTGGCTTCAGTCTCTCTCCTTCTCCTCCTCTTTCTAATGGCCACACCGTGGTGTCACTGGTGTGGTACAGGATGATAAAAGAACACCAAGAATTAAGGGGAACACCTTCTGCTTTTGAGGAGCTTTCAACTTAGTGTACAAACCAACAGGTTCGGCAACGAGCACAGGATTCTCGACAGTGTGGTTCTGGGGAAGGGACAAAGGCTGACCTTCATGCAAGGCTGACCACATCCTAGGTCTGATCCCGGAGGCGCCCCGCCATTCACCACTGTGGGACCTGGGACAAGTTACCTAGCCCCCTGACACCCCAGTTTCCTCATCTATAAGACTACCTCTTAGGGTCGTTATGAAAGCATTTGTTACAGAGCCTAGTGCACACTAGGTGTTCAATAAATGGTAGCCAAAATAAATCCAAGTCCTGTGAAAATGTTGCGTCTTCTCATTATGCTTCCCTGTGGGTAGCCTGTCATTTGCAAGGTGGATTTACATCTGGTTTCTTCCTTCGGTCCTCATAAGAGCCTTCAAAGATAACCAGGAAAGAGTATGAATAAATATTTGCTGAATAAATGGCTAAATGGATGCATGAATAATGAAACTAACATATGCAAAGCACTTACGATGTGGAACTGTTCTGAGCACTTTACCTGTTCTGTGTATCTCAGGTAATACACACATTACAGCTGCACAGCAAGTCTATGAGCTGGGCACCATTAGCATCCCCATTTTACAGATAAGGAAACTGAGGTTCAGAAGATATTAAATAACTTGCCTAAGGTTATACAGGTAGTATGTGACTTAGCTGAGAATGGGTCCAGGTAAGCTGGCTCCAGAGTTTGGGCCTCTAACCAGAAAACTGTACTGAATGAATGCGTGTTGAACGAATGAATATAGAAGCCAGTAACCCCCTATTTTACAGATATTGAAACTGAGGCCGACAGAGCATAACCAACCTGCCCAAGGTTGCACAGTTGGTTTAGTGAAAAAATGGCAATCACATGGCAGGATTCTACTTCTCCACCCCCTTTTAAGTTAGGTGTAGCCAGGTGACTTGCTTTGTCCAATAAAATGTGAATGGAAGTTACATACAGTACTTCCAGATGGGAGTGTTGAGAATTTGACACTTTTCTTAGAAGCCTGTGTTAAAATGAAGCCTCTGTCTGCCTGGGTCCCAGAGTGACAAGAATGAGCAGTCCATCTGCTTTACCAATGATAGTAGTAAGTGAGAAATAAATGTTTTCTGTGCGAAGTCACTGAGCTCTGGGGGAGCGAGTTTGTTATCACAGCAGACCCTGGCTTCTCCTGAATGATACGGGTGGAGCTAAGAATGAGAGCTTGGGTAATCGAACACCTCATGCGACTCCTGTTCCGTTCCCTAACGCCAGCCATCCCTGCACACACAGGTGCTTTACTTGCCAGTGACTGCTCCTCCAGCTGGATTAATCTGATTGAATGAGCTGGATCATTCATGGCATGAAGGGAAGACAGCTGTTGAATTCCAGCTCCTGATAGAAGGCTCTAGACAGACATTGACAGCTTGGCTCTGCTAGTTTGATACAGCAGACACCCTCTCCCAAAAGTGCTGCCTTGTGTGAGTTTTTAACAAATAAAATATTGTACAGAGAGTGAGCTTTTCATCGAGCAAGACGTAAATGTTGAGATTATCAACAGTACCTAACGCCTAAAGATGTCAAGTTTAATTAACCAGTTTTATATTTGACTGATTTTTTTAAAAGTCTGTAAAGAGTTTTAAGAATAATTAGATACATAATGTAATAGGCTTTTCATTTTCTTTTTGGCAGATACAGTAGCAATTAAATAATGAATATTGATATCAAAATACTCAACTAATTTTCAAAAAAAGTATTTTGACTGGTAAACTGAATCCAACCAGAATTTTTAAAAGCCAGTTCTATATGGAGAAAGTACCCCTGATATTTAACAAGAGAAGATCATACAAAAGGAAAGTGTCAGGATTTTAAACACTGACTTCCATATATTGATTTGGTTTAATTAAAAATTTACAGTAACACCAAGAAGTCAACAGGGTCTAGGTCTACATGAACTTTATATTCATCTTTATACAGTTTGCAACCTCCAGTTTTTATAGACTTTATATCTTTACATTTTTCAGTATTTTTTGAATTTTTATATATACTATTTTCATAATAAATAGAAAAACTCAAGTTTTTAAAAATTAAGTTACAATAAGTGATGTTTTCTTTCCAGAGATTGTCTATTTTTAGGGCCACTGCAGGTCCAAAGCTGAAGGTATATCTGCTAATCTGAGCCCAGCTGTGTTGTCCCAGAACCTCACCATGTAGGGCTGGATAAGACCCCAGAGCACACTAGGAACAACTTCTCCATCTTAAAGACAAGGCGCCCAGAGAAGGGATGTGCTTGCGAGTGGTAAAGTAGAGCCAGTACTGGAACCCAGTTTTGTATGATGCCAAGTTTATGCACTTTCCACTTCCCCCTCCAATTTACAGGAACCTGCAAGCTCCATGGTTCTCATCACTGCACTAGATGCTCTTCTGAAACTTAGGTAGATACAACTCTATTCCCGATGTTCTGATACTGTCTTCCATTTGCGTAGCACTTTACAGTTAAAGCACTTTGAAATTCATTATCTCATTTAAACCCATAACAGCCCTGTGGGCTACAAAGGACATTTAGCACTAAATCTCAGTCCTCCTGTTTTCTTGGCAACCTCTTTCCACACTGCATGCCCTCTGATCTTTACATATTTATTCGGGGTGGAAGTCCATGTGACATCAGCCATATCCTGGTGCCTCTATTCCTTAACCGTGTAGTTTAGGGCAAGTGACTTAACCTACTTATACAACGGACATATTGATGTAGGCTGTTGAGATAATCAAAAGAGATAACACAGGTCGGGTGCCCAGTCCACATTCATTTCCATGTCGCAGCTCACCAGGCCCTCTCACACATGCATGCGACCAATAACTTCATGGCATGCCCCTTCTGCTGCCTTCTGAAGGTCTTCTCCATGTCATAGGCTGGTGCCCTCTGCCTCACCAAACCCTGCCCTCCAAGGCAGTGTCACCTCCTCTCAGAAGCCTGCCCTGACTCCTTCAGCCAACATGTTAATATATATGCATAAATATAATGTGTATGTGTGTATATATACACACACATAATATATGTGATTTTTTAAAAGACTTCACCCCTTGTTTTTGCTCCATTAGAAGAGCAAATGAAGATCTGGAAGGTCTGTGCTTTTCTTCACAAGCTTTGAAAAACAAAGGTAAAGAAATGTGAAAGTTAAATCTGGGTAGAGGTTAATGGGAGGAAGGGAAGAAGGAAAGCCTGAGAATGAAGGAAGGAGAAGAGAATGGCTCTGTATAGTATCTCATTTAATCCCTAGAACAATCCTGTTATGATTTCCCCTGAGGAAAGTTAAATGCCCCGTCCAAGGTTGCAGAGCCAGATTAGAACCTCTCTGCCTAATTCTGAAGTTGGTGCTTTTCCTGCAAAGCCAGGCTGCGTCCCCTTTACCAGGTGGAGTCGGGTAGTGTTTAGGCACACACACTCTGAGCCAGATGACCCGTCTTGACTCCTGGTCCTGCCACTTAACAGCTGTGTGAAACCTTGGATGAGTTATTTAACTTTAGGCCTTAGTTTCACCATCAATAAAATGGGAGTCATAAAAAGAGAATGATCACTTATTGTGGATGTCATGGACACGAAATGATCTCCAGCAAGTAAAGCACTTAGCAAAGTTCCTGGAGCAGAGTCAGTCCTCCATAAGCGTTAGCAGTGATCACCTGGCAGACCTCCCACACCTGAAGGCAGCTCTGGCCCTGGCAGAATTCTGTGGGTCCAGGAGGAGCCCACTTCCTCATTACTCCAGACCCAACTTCTCCTTTTTCCTCCTTTCCCAAGCGCAGGACCCAGCCAGGATCCCAGCCGCTCACGTCAGGACAGCATAGGTTCCCGTCCTTTTCGCAGGTGATTTCCAACTAGGGCACGGGTGGAGTCTGGATGGCAGGAAATACCTCTTGTAGAGAGCAAACCAATGAAAACAAAACTCTGCCATATGCCACATCTAACCAATTTCTTCTTTTGAGTTTCGCAGTTGGGTTTCTATGTCACACAGCAGCAGTGTCGGTTTCCGCTTTATTTTCATATTCCCCCTAGTTTCCGACGGAGTTAGACAATGGCCCAGGGATCACAGAGCTACTGAATGGAGGAACTGGGATTTGAACCTACATCATCTGATTCCACACCCCATAGGGCCTCACCTTCCCTTGTGGAACATGCCTTGAGGACAGGCATCACCTCCTGGCCTCCTTCTGGCCACGGCCAGCACCTAGCGGCCTGTCCACAATGGTCAATGCCCACCAGTAGGCTCGTTGCCTGACAACATCAAATGTTTTCACTTAATCTCATCTCTTCGGAGTTCATTAACTAAGGATTAAATTGAGTTCATTTGTTCATTCATTCATTCACACATTCATCGACTATGTACTGAATGCCTTGCCTGTGCCAAGCACTATGCCCGGTGCTAGGGGTTGAAAATGAATAAGACAAGCTGTCTGTACTCAGGTGCCCAGCGTCCATGTCAGGCAGGCAGTGCAGGGCTCTCCGTCCTGGGCGAACATTTCAACCTCCTGGAGAGCTCTTTTAAAAATGCTAATGATGCCTGGATCTCACCTCCAGTGATTCTGATTCAATTGCTATGAGATGGGGCCCTGAGCTTTTTTATGTTTGTTTTTTAAGAATAAACTTTCTACTTTAGAACACTTTTAGATTTACAGAATTATTAGGAAGACAGTACAGAGTATGGTTCCTGTATACTCCACACATAGCTTCCTCTGTTATTAACATCCTACATCAGTGTGGCTCATTTGTCACAACGAACGGACTAATACTGATTCATTATTATTAACTAAAGCCCACGCTTTATTGGGATTTCCTCATTTTTCTCCAAAGTCCTCTTTCTGTCCCAGGATCTCAACCATGGTACAACATTACATTTAGTCCTCCTGTCTCCCTGTGCTTCTCTTGGCTGTGACAATTTCTTGGCTTTGATTTTTTTGTTTGTTTGTTTAAGTTTGTCAGATTCTAATATGCAGACATAGTTGAGAATTTCTGGTCTAGGGTCAAAAGCGTGGGGACTCTAGAGGTAGGCTTTCTGGGTTCCAATTCTGGCTCTACTACTTATTAGCTATGTGTCCTTGGTCCTGTCAAGCAATCCCTTTGAGCCTCCGTTTTCTCATGTGTAAAATGGGGATGTTAGTATAATATAGTAGTAACGACCCCATACACTGCTACATTGTACATACTCATAGTATTTGTATTAAGTATTGGCATAACACATAATACAAATTATAAGGGCATGCACAGATGAATCCACTCATAGCCTGGGATGAGAAGATCAAAGATTGAGGCTGGTCCAGCTCTGGTGTGCCATGTTAGGAATTTCTGGGCTGACACATCGAAAAGTACTTAGATTCTGCCTAGGCCAACGTGAGCCCCGGAATGTTGGCTAGAAACAAACCCATGAACAGCAAGGAGCACCAGACCCGGTTAGTGACAGTGGCAACCGCCAGGTACTTCAGCGGCCCTTCGTAATGACCTGTGTGTCTTTCCAAAGGGAATGAGCGCCTCTCTCTGCAGCAATGGGGAACTTCTCTTACTTCCTGATGGATTTTGGGTGACCAGCTAGGGACACACCTCAGGACACCTCATCACACTGTGAGGAACAAGAACAGCCAGGCCGCTGACACCTGAGGAACGCAGAGCGCCCAGCAAATGGAACGTTGGAAACTGAAAACAGAGCCTCCCGCTCTGCGCAGCGCTCCCGCGGCCGGCCTGCCTCTCTGGCGCCACCGTCTGGTGTCGGCTGGGTGGTTTGCGACTGCCAGTACCTGCCACGACACTGTTTTTATTTTTTTTTTCAATGGAGATTTTGCTCCTTTATGGAGAAACTTAAGACTTGGGCACACCAAATAAAACCAATTTCTTGGGATAAAAATATTAAAATCCACAATGGAAAAAAATAGTTAACACTGTCTGGGTCCATAGCAGATCCCAGAGATTATGTTCTTATAATCTACTAAGTGAAGTATCCCAAGAATGGAAAAACAAGCACCACATGTACTCACCATCAAATTGGTATTAACTGATCAACACATAAGTGTACATATAAGAATAACATCTACTGGATGTCGGGCAAGGGGGAGGGGGAGGAGGGGACGGGTATAGGCATACACAAAGAGTGCTATGTGCACCATCCGAGAGATGGACACGCTTGAAACTCGGACTTGGGGGGGAGAGGGGGCAAGGGCAACATACGTAACCTAAACATCTGTACCCCCATAATATGCTGAAAT
>RJWJ010045762.1:0-11631 GCA_004363605.1 Indri indri
TGATGAGTCAGTAGATGCAGTAAAAGGGTGTGCAGAATGACCTCCCTGTCAGTAGGTGGTGCTTGCTGGGAGGAGCAGGTTGCAGTGCTGTTTTTGGGTCCTATAACTAGCTCTTATTCCTCTGGAGAGGTACTCTTGTGCCTCAGGTGATGAGTCAGGCCTGGGAGTTGCAGGTGTGTCCTTATTCTCCACCTCAGTGGGTGTAGGTCCAGGAGCGAGTCTGGGCAGAGCTGAGTTGGATAAACCTGTGCTCAAGTTCCACAAATAGTGTTAGCAGGGGCAAAGGTCTGTTCTTGGCTTCTGGGCAAAGCTGCCAAGGAGGGGCTGAAATGGCCTCTCTCAGCCAAAAAGTCCTTGTGTGGGGGTGGGGCTGTCTGAGACCTGCAGTCTGAAGCAGGCCTCACTCCTTTCCATCCTCCCGTATTCTGCAGTTTCTCCAGGGAATCTACCAGCAGGTAGGACCTCTGGCCAGTGGATCTCCCCTGGCTGTGATGCAGGCCGGGAGGTTCCCTGCCTAGGATCACAGCCTGGGCTGGGCACACAGCCTTCTCATGGGAGTAGGGTTTGCCCCTCAAGCATGCTGATCTGTCCCTGAAGGCACACACACCTCAGTAGGCTCATTCACAAATATCCCTTTTGTGCTCCAGGGCAATGCACTTGAGATCGGGGTGTACAGGGTCTGGTCTGCAGGCCTGTCCCCTGGGCCCTGGAGATCAATCCCTGACCCTTCCAGGCAGAGGAGTGCTGGTCTTGGGCTCCCACGGGGTGCCCAAGTTGGATCAATGTCACTGCACCTTGAGATTTGGCCCGTTCTCCTGGAGTCACCAGGCTAGTAGCACCTGTGAGGGCTGGCATGTAGGGAGCTCATAGTCTGAGTACCCCTCAGTCTGCTGTAGGGCCCCAAAAGGAAAAATCCTGTTCATTGTAGATGCCTCCAGGTGGTGGCTAAATTGTCTCTCTGGGCACCTGCGGATAGGGAAGTGGGAGGAGAGAATGAAGCAATATGGTGCCTGCCGATTGGCTCAGTTCTGTGCACAGGTAGGCGTCCTGAGGGAGCCAGGAGCCTGGTGCCTTGTCCTCAAGGGGCTCACCGCTCACTGGCAGCAGCTATCTCTGGGCTGGTGTTGGTAGGTCTCTCCAGCCACTCAGGAGCCCACCAGCAGTCCAAGATGCGAGGAAGGGGAAAGTTAACTGCTCCAACTGCCCTTATCTCTGGTCTCCAAGCTTCTCAGGGGCCTTTCTCCTTCCAGTTCTCCTCTGCAACTTCTTCCCATGGAGTCTCCTGTAGATCCAGGCACCTGTTCTTCCGACCCTCATCCGATCTATGTTTTTCTGCTTGTTTATTTTTTTCCACTTTCTTCTAAAATCTGTCTTTTTTGCTGAGACACTCTGGCTGGCGGTTTTTCTCATCCACAATCTTGAATCCCGCTTTCTATGCTTTGTTTCCTTTGATAGGTGTCATCATACTACACTTGCAAAGAATGCTTCCTTTTTCTCATATTAAAGAAAGGAATTTGAAGCTTCTGGAGAGAGCTTCTACTAGCTGCGAAGTAATGAAGAAGCAGACTCCAGTCACGCAAAATGGTTCCATTTTCATTACAGTTTGGAGGATATGTTTAGTTGTTTAGAATTTGTATGAGAACTTGACATTTTTTAAGAATATGAAATGATGCAACGTAGGCAGTTTGACTTTAATAATTTAAAAATATATATTTTTGTATTCTATGTTGTTCTTTTTCTAATTCTTCCTTTCCTGTATCCTCCCTCTTAAAATCCTACTGAGTAACTTGTCATTACTCTTCTTTCTCTCCTTTGAAAAAAATCTATGTAATTCAGCTTCTTGCTTTACAATTTCTATTTCTTTCCAGACCCACGTTTCCTGTTCAATAAACTTGTGAAAATCTTCAATGAGAGATGATGGAGCAAAGCAGCATTTATCTATTAAAAATATATATATTCATCTATGGTTAGTATTCCCCCAGACTATTCATTTTCTTTTTCCCTAACTCCTATCAGAAAAAGAAATTTATAAGCTTCTGGGCTAGAAATTATCATTATAATTATTATAAGTAGACTGAATTGTTAAGAAGAAAATAAGAAGAAAAATAATACAATTGCTTGAGATTGTTAAACCACTAAAACAAAGGCTGAAATATTTTTTTAAATTCAGAGAAATAAAAGGCTGACTCTGGTTCTTTTACACCATAAAATAAGACAATTAAAATGAATGTAAATGATTTAATTAAGCAATAATGTAGATTAAGTTAATAGTTTTATTAAAAATTAAAATTCTGAGAGGGAAAATAACTTTAATAATTGTATTGCACTTAAGTTTAAAATGTCCCATATATTTTAACTCTTTATTTGTACATTAATTCTTCAACATTTTTGTATGATGCATTGTGATCAATTTGGTTGGTATAATAAAGCAAAATCCCAGTCCTCCTCCCCAAATGCTCATTGTCCCGTGGATGAGACAGTCCACAAAGTAATTATACACAGTGGAAAAGGTATTACGGAAATGTGGACGGATTATTATGGTTTACTGACAAGTTCTTATCAATCACCCTGAATTTTTTTCTATAATTTACTGAATTTAAGAGATGACTAATAATCAAATATATGATAAAACACTTTATATAGAGAGCTCTTCCTTAAAACATAGAAACCAGTGTTCTAACTTCATTTTTTTCTTCAGATTGACATCCACACTGCTTTGCATTCAAAATTTCCCAATCTGCTAAGTCACCTACTGAACCATGACACGATTAAGAGAAGGAACAATGTTTAGACTGGCAGGGGAGAATCAATGGTTAGCATAGGGAAAATAGATTAGGCATATTCTGTATGATTCCGAGAAATAAAGCTAAAAAATGTTGAAATGATTGTAGGATTTAACTAGGGGTTTGGCAAGTATTCAATGTCAGTCACTTTATTAGATGTTTTTGAAACTATTTTCTTTATTAAAGATAGATATTATTATCCACATTTCATAAATGAAAGATTAGTGCAGAAGCTGCTTTTTAAAATTAATCAAAGTAAACAAACCTGAACAGTTTAAAGACATTAGTAAGAAAATTAATTTTCTTCATGGTTGAGGCAAAGGAGATTAAAAAGAATAAATTTATAAAAATAAGTATATTTTGTTTGTTAAAGAAATTCTATGAAGTTATATTTTTTATAGACCCAAAATATGACAGCCCTGTTTTCTGAACAGGAGATGGTGTGTTTTAAAAAATAGTTATGAATGTATTATTTTTCTTTGTTTTAAAATATGTTTATGCACAGTGTACCCTTGATTAATTTATTTTTAAAATGTGTTCCAGTTTTTGTATATATGATTACCTTATCATCAACATTTTCTAGTTTTAGAAATAGACATATTGATAACCAGGTATGTTCGAGATACATAGAAGGAAAGAAATACTGGATCATACATAATCTCATTACTTATGAAAACTTGAGGTTTTAATTGGTTTGCTTTGTTTTGCAAAGAAAGGGTTAAAGACAATAATGATTGAAGGTTTAGTTTTAACCTCATTATATCAGCCAAATGCTGGTCCTGTGTTTTATTCCCCTCATAAAACTTCTTCATCTAATTAATTGCTATCATTTCTAAATTGATACAACCAATCTATAGTTATCTTCCTGCTCATTATTTGCCTTTTTCCAAGTTCTTCATTTTGAGTCAGGAATTTGCTAGTTTTCACTTTAAACCAAACAATCCCATAGAACCAATGTTCTTATGCATTGTAATTTGCAGTATATTTTGTCTCCAACTTTCCTTCATGTCTTATATGGTTCCACACTATAGTATACGAATTGAACATTTCTTTTCCTTGCTCACTGTAAAATCTTAATAAATATGTGAATGAAAGCAATTGTATACTTTCAGTGTTATTTTTATTGATATGTTAAAATCATACAAATATATGGGATACATGTGATATTTAATATATGCCTACAATGTATAATGATCAAATCATTGCATTTAGGATATCCATCGCATCACTCCATGTATCTATTTTTCTGGATTGGGAACATTTTAAATCTCTTCAAGCTATATTGAAATACATAAAAAATGTTATTAACAATAGTCACCCTCTGTGCTACCAAACAATAGAATTTATTATTTCAATTGAACTGTATATTTATACTCATTAACCGAATTCTTTTCACCCCTCCACACCCTTCCCACACTCCAGTAACTATCATTGTTCTCTCTACCTTCATGAGATAAACCTTGTTATCTCCCACGAGTGAGAATATGTAATATTTCTTTTTCTGTCCCTGGTTTATTTCATTTAATATAATAACCTCCACTTCCATCCATGTTGCTCCAAGTGATGGAATTTCATTGTTTTTAATGGCTGGATGGAGTTCCATTGTACACATTTTTGTTCCCACTCATCTATTGGTAGAAATTTAGGTTGATTCCACATCTTGGCTATTGTGAAAAGTACTCCCTTTATCAAAGTCAGTTGGCTGTAAATACATGGATTTATTCTTGGGTTCTCTATTCTGTTCCCTTGGTCTATGCGTCTGTTTTTATACCGCCGTCATGCTGTTTTGGTCACTACAGATTTTTAGTATATTTTGAAGTCAGGTACTGTGGTGCCTCCAGCTTTGTTCATTTTGCTCAGTATTGCATTGATTCTGGGTGGGCACAGTAGTGTAGTCTATGTATGATTTCTTTGGCTGTAATCAGAATCAGTGGTATCTGTGAGTTCTTTAGTGGCTTAGGCTGTGGTTCTTAACAGAAGCTGTGATGAGGCTTTTCTGGGGATGGGGCCACAAGGCTGGCTGGGCTTGAGGCTCCTGTGTGGTGGCAGCTGGCAAGACGTGCTGGCTTTGGGGCCCTAGGTGGTGCACACTGACACCAGTTGTAGTGTGTCTGGGTGGGCCAATCCTTTGGTGGCCAGATGGCTTGTTCAGGTGCCAGCAGTGGCAATGGTGAGTCCTGAGGCCCCTGGGCGATGTATGTGGCATCTGTGATGGCAGTAGCAGTGGCAGGTCAGCCCTGGAGACCCCATGCAGCATATGCAGGCACCAGCTCTGGCAGTGGCAGGCTAGGAGGACACGTGTTCAGACCCCAGGTGGCATGTGTGGGTGGATGCTGGCGGCAGTGGAAGCACAGGCTGGGTGGGCCCATCCTCCAACCTTGGGCATCAGCAGTGGTGAGTGAATCAGGTCAACCACCAGGTCTCTGGATGACATACACCAGCAGTGCCAGGTGGGTTGGGTCTGTCCTCAGTCCCCCAACCCTTCTGCATGAGGGCTCTGATGGCAGTGGGCAGGGCAGGTCCATCTCCGGGCCCCAAAATTACATGCAAGGGCACTGGCAGTGGTAGCACCTCATGGGGCAGGACTGTCCTTAGTCCTCTGGTGGTGCACACACTAGTCGGTTGCAGCAGACAGGATGGGTCAATCCCCAGGTCCCCAAATGACGTGCAAGGACATGCAAGGACACTGGAAATGGTAATATTGAGTATTTTCTAAAATTTCCCCTATAGTCTCTCTCCCAACAAATCCATTCTCAAGCTCTCCAAAATCTAATCCACTCATTTTAACCAATTTCTCACTATTCTCTAAAATAAAGCCCCTTTCCAATTCTGTCACTTTATCCCATAATCAGGAAATACTGGAATCTAATTTTTCTGTCTTTTTATCTTGGATATCTGTATGTGGCCCTTTGCCTAAGTAAATACAACCTTTATAATCTTATTTGAATTTTACTTTATCCCCAGTTTTATTAATATAATATTAAGCTACACTAATCTCTTTATATCCAATATGAGATCACACTTCTCATGTTTACCAAGCTTTTGGGCCCTTAATTATAGACCGCTTTAGGTTTTTTGCATGACTAATTTCAGTCTTATCTAATCCATCAAATTATAACAGGTGGACTTGCCTTCCATTAATTTTATTTTCATTACTACAAAAGATGATTTGTTTAGTGTCTAGTCAATAAATAATAACTTGTTGAATGGTTTTTATGATACAAAGAAAATTATCCTATCCATATTTAACATATATTGTTTATTCTCTTTTATCTTGGTATTTCTCCTCAAAAAACTTTCATATCAAACAGGATGTAAGATCATTTTAAAGATAAACTTTTATAAGGCAAAGCAATTTGATGAACATATATACCATATTCAAAATGCTAAAAGTGATGTTTTCTTTAATTCAATTTTTTATGCTTACTTATTTGTATTGACATTACTTTCTAAGTCACATAGGCTTTTGAACTCATTTTTATTTCTTCCATATTCTGTAGGCCTTACTCGCATCAAGGCAATTTCCAAGATCTGTAGTTTCTACCTTCACAATAGTTTTACTTGCTTTTCCCTATGTAAATCAAAGGGCAATGCTCATCATTCTGAACTTCAATGCAATCTTCTTACTCTAGCTTGTGTTTAAAGGTCTGTAGTCACTTTTTTCCACTAAGAGATATTCTATTATGTAAATATAAATATACGCCACTGTCTTTCCATTTCCTAGCCTGATCTGTATGTTCAACTATTTTCTAACCATTATTTAGACTGTTTTTGAAAATCTATACCTACTTTGAAGCTATTCCTGGTCATCCAACTAGATAAGATAATCCAATATTTAATTTCACATTTATGGTAAATCATAATAATGGCACTCAGCATTCTTATGTGCCTCTGCTATTCCCCCGTATGTTTTATTGCTTGAATATACCACTGAAGTTTTGTGACAAACAATCACAAAACTTCAGTGGCATACAATAATGAATATTTATTTTACCCACAAATACACGGTCTGGCCAAGGATCGGCTAACCTCTTGTTCATGTATCTGCAGGTAGATGTGGGTCATTAAGGTAACTGTTGATTTAGGTGATTTTATTTAAATATCTAGGGATTGGCTGAAGTTTTCTTGATGCTGAATGGCCTCAAATGGAAAAAAAAAACTAAAAATAACTTAAATGACATACTTCGCTTCCACATATTTCATTATTCAGCAGTCTAGTCTATAGCCACATTGCAAGTGTTGAGGCATCAAGATCATTGATGTGATTAATCTAACACATCACAGAAACTAAAAGTCTAAAAGCTTTATTTCTAAGCCTGTTAGAAATCTGGTTCTGAATCCTGGGTACAATTTCAGTTCTATGAATAAGATAATCTTTCTGATTTACATGCAGACAAGTAAGCTCCAACTGAAGTGGTCTATTGTCTAATCACCAATAAGATTTAAGAAGTTCTTATAAACTTAGGAAAAGACTGAGTGTTCTTTATCTATGGTAACATGTGGCCCCATAGAGTCCAATCAAATAATGACAACTTGCCTCAGCGAACTCACTTTCCAGTGTCAGTCCCTTAGACCTGGACGTTAATCAGTCTACAGTAGAGTTACACCAAGGAACATGTCTCCAACTTCCAAGCAGCGAACAACATCAGTACCACCAGAGTAACCACACATCTACGTACGATGGCAACTCACGCCTGCAAAACTCAAACATCTTCTTATACCCACATGTTCCAAAAGTCCTATATAAGATCTGCCATCTCTTCTACATGGAAAGACTGTGCCTGAGCAGCAGAGTTCACCCTTACTGGATGAGCAATGTCTTTGGATAAGCTTTGTCTTTTTATTTTAGAGATTGAGTGATGATCTCATCATCATGGGCCAGAAGTAGCTTTGTAGTACCTTTATGTATCTAACTGTAGCCCCCTCTGTCTCTTGACTCTAAATAGCAACTAGCTAAAACCATACTGTTGGCTTCTTCTCCATTTTCTTTGCATTTTTTCTAACAATTTTGTATGCATATATAGGCTCTCAATTAAATCATCTTCAGCCAGAAGCACTTAAAACCTTTTCTTGTTCTTTTCTTCTGCATTAAATTTTTAAGGACACACCATGGAAGTCTCTTTGATTATCTGGTACATTTTATATAACATTTGTCTTTTATTATATTTAGCTATCTAATTTTATCCTACATAATAAAATATTTTATGTTGTTTATATTTCACATTCTCTGGATCCGAGGACAGTTTCTTGTCTGCATTGGGTGCTTCTTCAATATTTGTTAAATTTAGATATTATCTATATTTTATATTTATTTATTTATGTGATTTAACAATAGTAAATTAAGCAGTTTAGTATTATATTCATTGAAATAAGCTTTATTTATTTAATCCAAAATTATTTCATGTATGGTTTATCTTTGCATTCAAATAAAAAGATTACTCTTTAAAAATTTATTTTTATATCCCATTTCATCACCAGCAACCAAATTCTCTGCAGGAGCTCAGCACCCTATATCTACTGAAAATTAAGTGAATACATCATTTGGCTTCGGTTATACTTTATCTTATCTACCACTAAGAACCTTATCTAAAATGTCAGCATGAACTTTAAAATGCTTTACCCTGAGCCAGGAATTCAGTGTATCCTAAGGAAATACCCTGATTTCAGTTGGTGAAAATTCTAAAAGGCAATCTTCTGTGGACACTGTCTGTCTAATACTTTTATTAGAAAATTAGGTAATGTTGATTGTCCTAAGTAGTGTTTGATTGTCATTTCCCTGCTTTTAAAAATTCTCATTCATATAGACTTGGTGGGTCAAATGTTATCTTTAAAAAAAATGACTACTATTTAACTTTGCTGCTTTTCCTTTTCTTTTTTCTGATCTATTTTTTCAATAAATTTGCCTACCTAGTCTTCTCTTAAATTCTAATGCCATTTTGCCGAATGCCCTAACTTTAAGGCCTCACAAAAGTTAAATCCTACTAAGATATCCATGAACAGAATTAAGGAGTAAGAAAGTTACAGCTCTTCTCATGCAATTACAAAAATAAATGAATGGAATTCTCAATATAATTCTAGTCCACTTTGTCCATTTTATGCACATAAGCCTTTGTCCACAGGTTGTAAGGTATAGCAATCATAGGAAATAAAATATTAACCCGTGCAATTCAATTCTAATTCCCATGAAGTATGAAAAAACACTTTGAAATGATGTTTGTCTTAATATAAGTGAATTTCTTACATGTCTTTTTGCTGAATTGTGGTTCGTTTTATTTGATATTCTACTTAGTTGGATTATATATATATTTTGTGGAGCTATACGAGAACAACCTCGGCTAGCCATGATTTGCAAAATAAAGGCATATATTTTGTGTCTCTTAAGGATGTCACAAACAAGAACTTATTATTTGTTCTTAAAATCTCTTACTCAATTAACTATGACCACAAGCAAGAATTTACTATAAATCTTTGAAAAAATGCTTAATTATCAATGTTATATCTCATTAAATTGTGGCTATATGTACAAATTAATAAATGTAAGCTTTCATAAATAAATGAAATACAGAATAGTAGCAGGTTTTTCACTGTGAATTTCAGCATTATATTCAAATAAAATGTGACACCTGAAAATATTTTCTTATTTCAATTAATTTATGATTTTGAAAAAATAGTGATATTGATATTTGGGTATTTGTTGGGCATAAAATGCAAACAATTGGCCTCTTTCAGAATTGTTTTATACTACATTGGATCTTGGAAAAGCAATTGAAAAAGAAAACTCTCTTTGGCCAAGTCATTCTGAACAAGTGATCCATGGCAAAGAATGAGGCAAAGTCCATCACTTTTGAAAACCGAGAGAAAATACTGCCGCTTTTGTCCTGGAAGTGGCAGGGATAGCAGTGGTGAATAGGGAAACCCAAAGAAGACAGAAATATTAATTCAGTTAGCAAAAATGTAAAAGACCAATAAATAATAACAGCAAAAAATGTAGCTTCTCTTGAGAAACAATATGCTGTCAAGTTCCCCTTCGACATAGCTTGGCTTCATTTTCTCTGGTGTGGAAGCTAATCTATGCTATAGGGAACTGACAAATCCACTAAATATGAAAATGTGTGACTTTCAGAATGACAAATGAGAAACTCATTTAAGCCATTCTCTACTCATATAAAGAAAGGTGTAAATGAATTTCAACAAGCGGCAATTATAAAAATAATGTGTTTTCATAGGGTAAGATAAAGGTGAACTCCTAAGTAATAGATACATACCACTTCTACAGAATTCTATATTGCAGAGTATGCAATTACCAAAATCCGTCACTGAAGTTGTTTCATATTTGGCTAGACTGACTCCATGATAATATCTTGTATATCTATTGTTTGTATTCTGTGGAGTTCAGTGTTGTGTTATATCTTAAGATTAGCTGATCAGTCTTAATATTAATCAAAATGTGTTTTATAAAAATAAGTGAAAAGATTGAAGCCTACTGAGAGAAGAAAGAATGAACAACGAAAGCCCCAGACAAATAATCTACTGTTGACAAAAGCGTTTAGCCATACGATCTTTGGGTAGCAGTTTCATTAAAAGAAGATAGATTAGAACTAGAACACATGTATCATTATATGTTAAATTTTATGTTTTCAATCAAAATTTGAATCCATTATTGCATGATATTTTTATTAAAAAACACATTTTTATCCAGATAATACATTATGCGTGTTCTAGTCATTATGTTATTGAATCCTTACATCAGTTCTATGAAGTTGTCACTAGCATTATACGTGTTTTTATTCACTGAAGAAAGTGATGCACGAATAGGTTATTCCATTTGCCTAAGGTAATGTTTTTATTAAATAGAGGAGCCAGAATTTGAACCTAGGTATTCTCTAGAATCTTTGCTCTTCTTGAATATTCTACTGTTGTCAAAATAGTCACTGATTCTCCACCATTTTGAGTTCAGTATTGGTCCTGTAATGGGACTCAGTGAATGGATCTGGGTAAAGATGGCAGTGCTGCTTCCAACCAGAAGCTTCAAGAGCCAGCCCACAGACAGCCGTGTGCCACTTCCCCTTCCAAAAGTCACTGAAATTACAGATAAAGGCCATTCCCTCGGTTAGCCTGGGTCCCCACATGAGTAAGGTGGAATTAGTACCAATCTGAGACGAACTCGTAGGATAAAAACATTCCTTATTATGAGCCACCAGGAATTTTTATTGTTAGTTACTGCAGTATAACCAAGCTTATCCCAACCAATACAGCTTATAACCACTCTATTATTTGGCTTTCCAATACATAGTCTGCATATACCTAATGCTAAATCACATTCTAAAGTTTATTACTGATACTGATAGCGGATAAGAAGAGTGCTTGATTATTTTTTATTTGAAAAAATACTATAGATTATTAACTAATATCAACTACGGTAAACATCAAGACTCTTCTGCTTGATCTACTGATCAAAATTAGAAGAAGTCAAATAAGTTGAGCTAGTACAGAAAAGAGAATTTCATGTTATGTGGTAAACAAAAATGTTTCAGCTACCCAAAGCAATCAGTTCAGCCTTTGCAGCTGTTCTCAGGAATAACCAGCTCATCCTTGCTTCTTGTTGTATATCAACTTGATTTTCCTTCATCTGGACATGTATTACCTGTGTGCATTATGATCTCCATGCTGGGGAGAGACTGAATTGCTTTGTCAGTTTTAGTTTAAAATCTCCTCACAAGTGCTCTGGCTTGGTTATATAACTCTGGACCCCTCGATTGTGTTATTGAGGATGGAGTACTCTAGGCAATCTATTAATATTTTAATGAAAGTCTCTCTCCCCTACAGCACACACAGAATAACCTCTGTG
>RJWJ010045763.1:0-11612 GCA_004363605.1 Indri indri
TGTTCTTAAAGTTGTTTTGTTGGTTCCTAAAATGATTTACTATATTCCATTCTGATCATTCACTGATTTAATTAATAAACTCACAATAAAAAGAAAATCAAAGTCTTTGGAATAAGCTGGGTTTTTTCTGGTATCCATTCTTCTTGACTACCCACAAATTATAGGTTGGACTACATTTTTTAAAAAAGAATTGTTTTGTATCTACTGTATAATGAGTAAAAGACACAAACAGAAATTTCACAGAAAAGTACAAATGGCTAATACAAACACAGAAAGATTCACCTCACTAATAATTAGAAAATGCAAACGAAAACAAGGCAGTATTATCAACATATTAGCCAGATAAATATTTTATTTTTTAGCTAAATTATTTAATTTATCAACAACAAAATAACTGAAGTGAACTGACAATTATAAATTATTAGATTTATAATTATTATTTCACAAAAAATAATTGCTCCTAAAAGATTCCTTGAAAATAAAGAAACAAGAATATGAAAAATATTGAGAAACTTGAATGAATGTTTTGTAACTACGTGTTCCAACTTCAGACAATTAGTAATATTATTATTTTTTAATATTCTAATGTCATTTACATTTTATTCTATAACCATAATCCCACAATTGATGTCTTTGTTTTGTTTGAATGGATTAAAATCTACTGCCAGTGTTTTTTCTTTAGATTTTTGTTTTTACTATTAATGTCTTTAATACTGAGTTAATTATACTGATTACTGTCTTGACTGAGTGTATTTTTTGCTCAAGAATAATTTTTAAAGAAGGGTTCACGGGAATCTCATTTTTTCAGTTTTTGTAGGTTTAAGAATATCAGGCTCTGGCCTTCATAAACATCAGTTTGGCTCTACATAACATTTTGAGTCATGCTTTTGTTCTCAGTCTTGTTTAGATACTGTATATCACCATCTTCTGGCCTCAGATGCCACATAGGCATCTAAGGCCACCGTTATTATTTCCTTGTTTTTATGCCTGGATGCGAATATAATTTTTTATCCTTGATGTTTAGCAACTTTACCAGAATATATGTTGGTGTTATTCTGTCCTTGCCATTTTTTCCTACCAAGGGCTTCTACCTGGTGTCTCCAGCCTCACTTCTCATCATATCTTTGCAGGGAGCATGTCCACCTTGCCAACTATTTGTCCTTGTGTGAACTCACTATGCTACTTTATATCCCTGTGGCTTGGTACAGGCAAGAGAAATTCCCTCACCTCCTACCTCCACTCTGTCATTTGCTGTTACTGTTCTAGCAGATTTAGCTCACGTGCTCCTTGGTGAGAGTTCCTGGAGCACACTCCTCAGGTGACTCAGCCACTTTTCCCTTTCACCCATGAAATGTAACATACATCCCTAGTATTACACTTAGTACAAGGAGTTACCATTAATGTTAGCTCCAAGGGATGCCTCACATATCCGCGTAACTGCGCAAGCAATTTAAAGCCGAGAGTTCTTGTTGGTGAGAAGTCGGGAATATTGGATGGGTAGTATGCGGACAAATTACTGAGCAGCTAGTGAACAGGAAAAGTGACAATCTGATAGAGCTTGAATGTTCTGGTAAGGCGATGTTGTAAGTTTTCAAGGAACGCTAATCATATACCGGATGGCGGGGTCAATAAAAGTGTCAAAGAGAAGCCTAAATTAGGTGAGGAAGTTATTAGCCACGTCTCTGTAACGTAGGTGAAGTTTCAGGGGAGTCTGGCGTCTGCTCTCCAGCACCACGACCTTCCTCCCGGAGTGAGAAGCATGTATGGTCAGCTTTTTTTCCATTTTCACATTTATTGCTCACTCTCGCCACCACGACCCAACTGCGGGTGAAAACTAATCTTTTCGTGGAGCTGTCCAGAGTGGGAAAAGCAGGAGCGGGGCGAGGGTGGGGGTGGGGGGTAGGGGTCGGTGTGTGACAGCCGCACGGAGCTAGTTGTGCGCATGCTCCGTGCGGGCGCAGGACGTGGTGGAGCGCCGTCAGGTTGCGCCTGCGCTCTGGGTCGGCCCGGAGCCTGGGCCTCTGCGGCGGTAATCAGGTCGAGGGGTCCGGGCGCGATGGTGCCCCATTGCCAGGTAAGCGTTGGAGGTGCGGGTGCGGGGCCCTCCCGGACGAGATTGCCCCGCCCCTTCCCCCAGGGACCCGGCCCTGGTCAGTCAGACCTTCCCCCGACCTCCAACACGCACACACCGGCGGTGCCTTCGGTTCGGGCCTGCCACTGCCACTGCGGCGGCCCCCCTGGTTTCCGGGCTTTGCTCCGGCCACCTCAACAAAAATCTAGCCCCTCGGTGAACTGTTGGTTTCTGGGTCACAGCGTCAAGGACAGGCTCGTTTCTGAAGGCTCCTTGACCTTTTCCGGCCCCCGCTTTCTCAGATTATTTGTTTTGACGAAGGTAAATTTTTAATCTAAAAAGAAATATACCTAATTAAGATTTCTTATGAAGAAATATGCCTCACCTATGGATTTACAAATCCTTGATTATTTGCAAACCTGTGATTATTTCGTAGAGAGTAATTTATACTGAGTGGCAGATAGGCTATCTTAATGGAATTCCTTAGATTCCAACAAGCCATGATCCTTGGGAAAAAAAAAAAAAGAGATCCCTTAGATATCAAGCTGATTGTACAGGTTTGTCCTAGGAAATACTAGTTTGTCCTGTATTTCAAACCCACTTGTCAGGTTTTGGATGTTGAATAACTAAACCCACAGCTGCTGGGTCCAGTGTGATGTAGACTAGAAACAAAGGTCATTTGACAACCCATGAAAGACAAGTTTTTTGCGGATTTGGTCATTTATTTTATTCGTGTAATTCATCTCTTGACTTAGACATTTGTTCACTGCTTAAGTGTTTATAAAAGGCGGTATAATTTTCTGTCAGTTGAAGACAGGCTTAAGATGTTTTCTAAGAAGATAAATATTTAGGATTTTAATTATGGCAATATTTAAGTTTTTAAAACTAGAGGCATCTAGATATTTGTCTGAATTGTGCTTAAAACATAACAGTTTTTCAAAATTTGAACTTGTAGATATACTGAAAATTTTTTATGGGCAATTTAATTTTCTCTAACTTATAAAATTTGTTTTTGATTAAAGTAATACATTTGGAAAATGAGTTAACCTTGTAACTTCTCAGCCTGGACAATCAGAAAAGGACCATGAGTTATTATTAAAAGCATTTTTTCTCCTTTCAGGTTGAAGTATTGTATTTTGCAAAAAGTGCTGAAATAACAGGAGTTCATTCAGAGACCATTTTTGTGCCACAAGAAATAAAAGCACTACAGCTGTGGAAAGAGATAGAAAATCGACATCGTGGGTAGTTAAAATTTTGTAGAATGCATGTGATTAACATTTTTTAATATTTTTAAAATACGTAAATGTTAACAGTAAAAGGGCTCATTGTTATTTCCATGCTTAATGTCAAAAGGGCCATTAGTTGTATTTTTCTGGAACTACTCGTGAAAACTTAAAACTCTCACATTTAGAAATGCACAATTTCTTAAGGAAGGTTAAAGATATTTTACTGAAAAAACACGGTGAGCTGGGATACTCCCAGAGGGACATGACTGTATCTTCTTTCATAATTTACAAAATAACTGAAAATGTAGATTCTGTATTTTTGTAACATTAAATGAAAGTGTTACAAATTCTGTTAAAAATGTGTGCTTTAGCTGGGCACAGTGGTATGGGCCTGTAATCCCAGCTTCTCAGGAGGCTGAAGTGGGAGGATCACTTGAACCTAGGAGTTAGAGACCAACCTTGGCAACATAGTAAGATCCCATCTCAAAAAATATCTGCGCTTTAACTTCTTTGTCCTGCCCCTCTCTTTTAGGGAACTCAAAATAAAAATTTCTAAGATTAAAAGAAAAATGAGCTACAACAAATCCTAGATGCTGCTGAGTTTTTGCTATATTTGATTTTTTTTTTTTTCTGATTTTGCAAATTGTATAGTTTTAGTGCTGTCATTCATACCTCGGCCTTTTTGGAACAAGTTATAAAAGTGGCTTATTCCATGGTGTTCTAAGAATATCAATGGTGTCACATAAGTCTGTATAGATGTTTAACCTAGAAGTCCTAGGGCTATATGAAAGATACTCCACATTGCATATTTAAAAGGAAACTATCTTTCGAGTTGCTCTCACAAGTGGCTTCATAACTAATGAAACATGGTGGGGCCTCTGTTCTACTTTACTTTGAAACTTTTACCTGCAGGGAGATACCTGGTCATGTGGGAAACTTCCTAGCTATACTTAGAATGCTTGTGCATGTAGACAGAAGGCCCCTGGAAAGGCCGTGTACTTACTAGGAAATTTTTATTTTCTTTTAATCTGGTTTGAATGTTGCCTCCAGTCTAGTGGGCTTTTGGTTTGTTTGTTTAATTTTCCAAGACACATAGCATCTAATAAGGAGTGTTTAGCAGTTTAGTATGTTCTTTGCAATGAGTAAGTATGTTCTTCAGTGGATATGTCATTTCTCCACAGAATATGAGTTAATTTAATTAGTAAATTTAGTGATACTTTATACAGTATTTTTTTTTTAAGAGGTAGGGTCTCACTCTGTTGCCCAGGCTAGAGTACAGTGACACGACGATAGCTCACTGTAACCTTGAACTCCTGGGCTCAAGCGATTCTCCCACCTCAGTCTTCAGAGTAGCTGGTAGTGTAGGCATGCATCACCATAACCACCTAATTTAAAAAAAATTTTTTTATAGAGATGGGTCTCACTCTGTTGCCCAGGCCGATCTCAAACTACTAGCCTCAAGTGACCTTCCCACCTCTGCCTCCCAAAGTGCTGGGATTATAGGTGTGAACCACCATGTCTGCCTTAGAGAATAATATTTATGTAATGTCTTTATTTGCAGCTGAAGAGATTTGAGGTCTATCATAGCATTGATACTTCTAATCATACTTTTTCCCCTTCAGATTGGCTGATATTAGAGATCAGGTGATATTTGCTGTTCGTCAAGAATATGTCGAGCTTGGAGACCAGCTCCTCTTGCTTCAACCAGGAGACGAAATTGCCATTATCCCCCCCATTAGTGGAGGGTAGTGCTTTTGAACCATCTAGGTATGTGAGATTTGTTTTTCTTTACCAGTGTTATATGGAAGGGCCATACACATGGTAATTTGTATGTGGGTTGCTTAATTTGTTTGTGTAGTCTTTGCAAGTGTGTCTGTATCAAGCAGTTGTTGATGCAGCAACTCTTTACTGGTGCAGACAGACTCGTGAATACCTACCTACCTTCTCTGCAGCAACTCTATTGTAAGCAGTTTAATTTAATATCAGTTTCATGTGTTTATTCGGTTCATTTAACATGGCTTATTGAAATCTTAAGTGTCAGGCACAGTACCAGACAGTGGAGTGTTACTATCCATATTTGTCAGGTGGGAAAACAAATTCAGAAGAGCTAAAAAACTTGCCTTTGATCATATAGCTAATAAGTGGCAGAGCCAACATTTGAACTCATTATTGGACTCTCTGTTTACTTTTTTGCAAATGTGCTCTCCGATGGTAGATTTTAGCTCTCTGGGGCACAGAGAAATGTAGAAAAATTATACAGCTAGATAGTCAAAAGATCACTGTGCTTGAAAAGAAAGCTAACCATTGTTTAGGTATAAAGGAACAGCTTTATTATTGTAGCTGTGTTGCAGGTGGCTGTAGGACCTATGCCATCTTTTTTTCTTTCTAAGCAACTTAGTCCATATTTGAGTAGGATAATGTATAAAAGCATTCTTCAGTGTAGTCTGGAAAGATCATGCTTAAATACAGACAGATCGAATGAGGCTTAATTTATTGTCAACTGAAGAATAAATAATGTAGAAATTAACAGTCATCCTGATTTAAAAAAAAACAAAAACCTCTTGGTAAGTCAGAAATGACAGACTTTTTGATAGGATTTTTATCCAAAATCAGGAATAAATATCATGCTGAATGGCAAACACTTAGTTCCATTAAAGAAAGGAATAAGCCAAGAATGCTTGTTTATTTCTTTCACCTATTTTTTTCCCCTACCCTCCTGGAGAGCAGTGCCACAAAAAAATGAAGTATAGATCTGTAAAGCAGATTGCCCTTCAAAAAACTGTGGGCTGCCATAAAAGGGTTGTTTGTGTTTGTGATGATTACAGCTGTTCTTTGGAAAGATTACTCAGAAGCACTGTGTGTTGTTTGAGTGTGTTTGGCAGGATTGGTATTATGTAATTTTAGAACTTGCCAGCTAGGTTTTAGTAGTCTTGTAAAATCAGAAGTTGTGGGAACTCAGTATGGTTTGAAGCTCGTAGACCAAATTTGGGTTGCCTGTATCTTATTGCAAGAAAAAGAGGTAGAAGAAGCTCAGGTGGTTGAACAGCAGGTGATAAATCCTGGAATCCAGTGGTATATGAATAATTGTCCTTTTGTTTTCAGTAGTTGGAAGGAGATAGGGAAAGAACACTGGATTTGTTAAGATTCCTTGGTTGGAATTTCAGCACCTTGAGTGAGTCCTTAATGTCTCCGAACCTTCCTTTTCTCATCTCTCGGTTCAGATAAAACCTCGAAGAATTTATAATTATGCTTCTCATAGCTTGCAAGGTTCTACCTATCTGTCCAGCCTCAGTCTGTCCTGTTATGTTCCTTGCTCTTAGGTTCTGGAGCATGTGCTGATCTTTTTTGCCCCAGAGCCTCAGAATTTGACACACACTCACTCTTCCTGGGGTCCCTTTTTCTTTACATGATTGCTTTCTTTCAGGTCTCAGTTTCTAATGTTACCCCCTGAGAGAGATCTTAAATAATCTCTCCCCCAGGCTCCATACACTGACTCAGTACTTATTTATTCCTTAACTTATCCCTGTTTGTAATTCATATTTATTGCTTTGGTTCTCCCATTTGAATACAAGTACCTTGAGGAAAGGAGCCTGTGCTTTTGTTCCCTGGTCAATATCTGGTGCCTGGCCTTAGTCTCTGGCACTTAGTGACTATGTAATAATGGCCCTTAAGTGAGTATATAATGTTTGATGAATTAAATGAGAAATGCATGGCAAAGGGCTTTGCACAACACGCAGTAAATAGATAATGGAGTTCATTCCCTTATTTCCTCAGTTACTTAACTGGGGTTGTGCCAGGTCATTAAAGGAACCTGGTTCCTGTAGAATCACCATCACTTCTGCTCTCCCCCTTTCCTTTATGGATAAAGGAAAAAGCACTTCTAGGTGTGGTACTTGGTAACATAGCAGTTAGAGGTGGTGGGCATGTAGACGAA
The DNA here is from genome assembly GCA_004363605.1 of Indri indri. Taxonomy (NCBI): domain Eukaryota; kingdom Metazoa; phylum Chordata; class Mammalia; order Primates; family Indriidae; genus Indri; species Indri indri. The sequence continues at coordinate 7,232 of RJWJ010045763.1, forward strand.
GGTGGCAATATCTCGGTTGTACCATGACGGGAGATATTAGTAGCAATTACAGAATTTGGAATACATTGTCATATGCGATAGATTACACTTTACTGATCATATTAATGGTGAATTCCTGTTTTATATTATGCCCGATTCATTAGGGATATTTATAAATATGTTGAGTTTTGCTAACATTTTACACTTATCATTCAGGTCAAATCATGCCTCCTAACACATCTAATTGTGGGGGGTGGAGGGGAGGAGAAAAGAAACTTTTTATCTGAGGAATGTGAGCCTGTTTAAATTATCAGGACCAGAGAGACACTGGAATGAAACAGCAGCCATAAAATGCTATACACTGGATATCACAATTCATCCCCCATAGTTCAACAGTGTATAGCCAGTCAATGTCATCTCTGAACCAATGGGAATTTATGGCAAACAACTCTGTATCAGCCCCCTCCTTGTTCTCTTTCCTTTTAAAAACCTGCTTGCAACAAAGACAACTTAGAAATGTCCCGGGCAGCTGTCCTCATTTTGGCTTAGGTAAGCTCTTCATAATTTGTGCCTCAGCCTCTTCCTTTTAGGTCCACATAACATAGAAAAAATATAAATTGAAACAGCCTGTAGGTTGAATGTTTTGCCCCTGGTAATAGAGTTAAGGTTTATTAACATCTTATTTCTAGGAGAGAGATGGATGAAGTTGAAGAGAAACCGAAAGAGATAATAGAATTCACTGCCAAGAAACTTTCAGTAGATGAAGTCTCACAGTTGGTGATTTCTCCACTCTGTGGTGCAGTATCCTTGTTTGTAGGTGAGTTGTAATTTTCACAGCATCTATTGATTGCACAAGATAATAGAAATTAGCAAGTGCTTCCCATGCTCAGTGTTAATAGAGGATTTTTAGATACTGAGGGATAAACCAAGATTACTTACGGTGGTAGGTGGAAAATTTTTTTAGTTCTTATTTGTTTTAGTAGATTTGAATTAACCCATATTAAATTAACCCATATTAAATTACAAGGCATCTTTAAAAAGTAGGATAAAGGCCATTGTTAGGAGAGAGAATTTTATATTTTCCAAATATTGAGTGGAAAATGTATTTGATATAATCCTGACAGATAAATATTTTCCTTTTATATATCAAATTCTGTTAGAAAAAGAATATATGGCCTGGTTTGTCATATGAGTGTTTTAAGTAAGCTTACTTAATCATTGTTATTTTATGCAGTTATCATTTTTGTGATAATTATCTTTTGTTTTCTAGTAAGTTTTGTTTTTAGAAGTTTCAAAGTAATTTTTAGACGAATTGGTATGCTACTTGTTCACTATTCAAAAATAATCCTTTTTAATTCTATTAATGTGCTATTTCTATTGTAGGGAAAAACTTTATTTAATTGTTTTCTCTTTTTTTTTTTTTTGCTTTTTTTTAGGGACTACAAGAAATAACTTTGAAGGGAAAAAAGTCATTAGCTTAGAATACGAAGCTTACCTATCTATGGCAGAAAATGAAGTCAGAAAGATTTGTAGTGAAATTAGGCAGAAATGGCCAGTGAAACACATAGCAGTGTTCCACAGACTTGGGTATGCTTTCCTTTATCAATTTAAAAACTAAATATGTTGCTGTCTATCTGTGTACTAATTCTGACTCTTGAGTCTTTCTTAGGAATTCTATGTTACCACGAGAGGAAGGTTTGGAGGACGTAGGGACAGCTCTTAGTACCTTTAGTGACTGCCTGTTGGTTGTAACACTGGGAGAGCGCTTGTTGCCCCTAGTGCTGTAACAAAGTGCATTTGTGTCTGGACTTTCAGGCCCTGGACCTTAATGTGTACTAAAGGCCTTGAGACCTTTCTGAGAGTGTTCTGTGGTCTGGTCTCTGTTCATATGACAGTCTCTTATAGATTCTTTTTGATGTAAATACCTTTGAAAGTCATTAGTTTGCCCTTTTGCACCACTAAAAAGAGAAGAGTTCTTGGCTTTGAAAAGAAGCCAGCAGTTGAGCCTACGTGTGTCATATTTTATTAGTTACTATTTTGTTATTAATAATTATAATTTTATTAATAACGAGTAGTTTTGTTAGTGGTTAATGTTACCAATACTACTAACATTTATTGATTTTTTAAAAATTCTGTGTTATACTTGTCAGGTGGTAACTTTGTATCTCTGGACATTACTTGTCACTGTGCCTTGTTTGAGTCAGATGTTTGCTGATTCAATGAAAGGACCCTTTCTTCTTCGTGCCCATCAAACAGGTTTAGAGGATAGAAGCTGACAATTTGGCCACAACATCAGCTTCAGCATCTCCTCTGCTGAATGCTACTGGAATGAATTACTGTTTTCTAACTAAACTGAATGTTTAAGTAGAATAGAACTACAGTATAATTCTAAGAGTGCATAACTGGATATTTTTTTCTATGTGTCTAGCAGATTCTTTAATACCTAGATTCAGAGGTGATGGTAAATGTTTTTCCTCATCTCATTAAAGCTTGGTTCCAGTGTCAGAAGCAAGCATAATCATCGCTGTGTCCTCAGCCCATAGGGCTGCATCCCTTGAAGCTGTGAATTATGCCATTGATAATTTAAAAGCCAAGGTGCCCATATGGAAAAAGGTAAGTTAAGAAAATATCTCATTTTGCTGTGTGGATCTGATGTTTCTCAGGAATTCTTAGATTAAAGGGTGAGGAATAAGAGTGCATACAATATTTGTATTTATGTGCCTTCTCTGACTATAGAACCTTATTTTCTTTGTCTGTGAAAAAAAGTGTTTATGTGATACCTCCTTTCCCAGGTTTGTTAAGCATGAAAAATGCATGCTCCAGAGAATGCATGGCACAGAGTAGGTCTCAATAAGTGGTAACAGTTAGAATTCCTAGGCTGGACTGTTCCTGTAGTTCATATATGAAGTCATTTCCCTTGAATTAGAATTCCCTTGATTAGAGGATCTTTCTTTTGGAAAGTGGGAAAAATGCCTAGAGATTTAGGCAATGGCTAAAATAGAAATTTCTCAAGGTAAAAGAGCCTTTTTCCTAGAGCTTCATCTTTTTAGGGAAAAAAAGGTAAGATATCACCATCTCTGAGAAAATGCATAGCAGGTGGATTTAAAAACATAAATAGGAAATTCCACCTTGTTTTCTGTCAATAAGTCAGACCAATCAATAAGAGGAAGCAATTCTCTGGCTAAATAGAGCATTCTGAAGGGATGAAAAGGCCCGACTCCCTCACTTCTCCCCTGGGGTAGTGACACCAACAGTGGGATTGTTGCATGCTTGCACACGTGTAACTGCACTTCAACGTCTAGAATCGTCCACAGCATTGTGGCTGACAGCAAAGCTGAGGAATTAAGGAACAGCTCAGTAGATCAGAAGACCGGAGCAGAGGGCCAGGGCTTTGAAAGGCTGGGTCTCCTGTCCTTCACAGGAGCTTCGGTCAGTGTCAGAGATAAGCAAGTTGGACTCCGAACCAGAGCCTTGGTAATTTCGTGACCATGTTTTCTATACAACCTGAAACCAACTGTTATAAGGGAATACTTTGGGATAGAGGATAGAATATGTGACAGGAAACTCAGTGAAGCTCAGATATATGGTTGCTTAGCTACGAACAAGGCTGCTACAATTTCAGTAGAATGTGAGGCAGGCCTTGGCCTTGGAAGAGGGAGAATAGAAAAGAACATTCCAAGATGAGCTTCAAGCTGGGGCAGGAATAGCTTTCTTTGCCAGGGAGGAAAGAATGGATATTAAGCCAACAGAAAGTAGATGAGGGGGAGCCCCAGAAAATAAGGGTAAGGGATAAAAGGTAGGCATATTCTTCTTCTTGTGCTTTGAGGACTAGCTGGGCTGTTTGCTCTTCTCTGTTTGTGGAGATTTGGGGGAAGTGTAGGTGTTTGGAGGACAGTTGAAATTGGATTCCTCTCCCCGCAGAAATGGAATCTGACTACAGAGTGAGGAAAGTGATACGTTCTTCTTCCCTCCTTTCCACAAATTATCTAAATTCTAGTCTGGGTCTAGTCCTAGCCTGTGCTAGGGCAGTGGGTGACAGGTAGGCAGGGCTCATACTTCACAGAACAGCTCACACCAGAGTACAGCTCACACCTGTTTAAGAACTTTTGCAGGCGGTTCCTTAACTTCACCACTAATGGAAATATGCCACCTGCCTTCAGAAAAGCATATTGAGAAACGGTTAAACTAAAGACCTTCCATCCTTCCCTATGTAACCTTGCCCATGTTGTCTCTTGTCATGGCTCAAAATGGAATTAATTGTTTATTCCCTGCTGTTGTTGCACCTTGTCTTGTTAAAGCTTCTTGTCTGTCATTTCTGCAATTGGATTGAGAGTCCTTAAGTGTAGAGAACATGTCTATTCATTTTTCTGTTTTGAGAGCCATATACAATCCATGTTCATTG